>JAKGSA010000600.1:82212-226573 GCA_033558755.1 Philaethria dido
TCTTTGACATGATAGTGGTCGCGAGCCAGACGGAGGACGAACCTCCTGTCACCAGACAAAAACTTATATAGGCGTTGCTTATGTTATGTATATATTGTTCATACTATGAAGATATTACGTTTAAAAATGAAATAGAACTATAAATTACAATTGAATGTCTTAGTATTACAAATATTCACGTTTATAATATTAGTAAAATTAAAATAGTTTCTTGGTCGGTTTAGGTGTTAATAGGTGACCCAGGCCGCCACGGTCTGACAGAAGCCAGACGCAGTCGGATGACACTACTAGCTAACTACGACTTGCCAAAGGAAACTCGGGAGGAGAACCACGGGTTCACGCAAACTAGTGTTTGGAAGTTAAATAAATTGTAACTAATTTATAATATCTGTTTTTTTTTTCACAATAAATTTTAGAATTTTGAACGGTTTTTTACTTTGCTTGCTGCCTTCAATTTTTTGTATATTTTTCTTATAATGTATGGACATAACATAACATTTTAAAATATATAAGTTTTGCTATTGTACCTAAGTGTAAATTCGTTTCCCCTAGTGGGAATCGAATCCACAACCAATCGCGTTTACAGTGAAGACTCTGCTCCGCAATAACTTTCTTCCAATATAATTTTATATTTTTGGATAGTTTCCAAGAAGCGCGGGTTCAAATCCTGCTAGGTAAGAATTTTTACAATAAAATAGTATTTTCTATAAATTTTTCTTATCCTACGTGTAAAAAGAATGCTATAAAAATATATATTTGCTAACTATCGACTAGATATAATATATTTAAGGAATGTAAATAAGCAATATAAAACATATATAAAAACTCATTTATTCCAAAGTTTCAAGGCACAAGTAAAATTGTACATTGGTTGTTCTAATATACTACAATTACTTCTAGATATTACAACGAATGTTATATTTACAATCTTTTAATACATATGTTGAATTAAAATAAAATTTAAAAACTAAATACATATTTTTAGTACATAGTTATTTATTAGTAAATAATTGATCCCATTTATTTTATTAATCGACTTCAAAAATAATGTTTTTTTTTATGGATAACGATGGCAAGAGTTGAAGGACCACCTGATAGTAAGTGGTTACCTTCGCCCATGGACATTTACAACACTAGAGGTGTTGTAAGTGCGTTGCCGACCTAGAAAATACAGATGAAAGGTGAGGACCATATAGTAGTCCGCTATCGGAACCAACACATTTCGGGGGAAAGGATGAGTGGGAAAGGAGAGAACCTGGCTTACATTGCTTGCCATCAAACCGGAACACATCATTAGATATTTGGCGGTTCGTCATTGACGTGATAGTCGTTTTTTTTGTCTGTTACTGCATAACTTTTTAATGAATGAATCAATTTTGATGATACTTTTTCTTTTTCATAACCTGATGTGGTCCCATTTAAGATTTGTTTTTGATGAGAAGTTATTCGTAATAATATCATTTTTTACTGCATTATATTTGAAGTCGTTTTTACTAGTTAAATTTTTAATTACATCAAGTTCAAAATTATTACAGCGCCATCTTTTAGCGTAATCACGAAGTATAACACCATCTAGGGGTCAAAAGCAAATATATATTAGCAAAATTATTTTTTTTAAAAAAAAAAGCAAAGATATTTACAAAGAATATTTGAAGATTAAAATACTGAATTTGGTTTATTATGTTATTACAAGAAAAAATTATAGTTCTTAATAAAAAATAAAATATAAAATATTTATATTATTTTCGCTTAAAAATATTTATTAAATTCGTATATCCGCAAAATACAACAATTTATTATTTCAACATTTATATTGACTTATTATTAATAAATGAGTGAATTACAACAGATACAAAAAAATGGCAATGGCTTGGCAACAGTGACTGACATACAGAAAAAATCGAATTACTTTTGTTAAGCATTCAAAGTATAAAATATTACTATGTTGTTTTTTTTTTTTTCTGCTATTCCAAAAATATTATAAATAAAATGTTAATAAATATATGTTTAGGTTAAAAAATTAAAATATGGGACATTATGCGTTAAATCAACAAATCAGTGACAAAAAACCCACAAAATAAAATTCAAATTCGCGCCATCTATCGCCAAATTATAGAACAATTTTAAACAGCGACATCTATTATCCAACAGATAAACTATTTTAATAAAACTAACGCCATCTATACATAATAAAATAAAACAACATACACAACGCCATCTACATACTAATGCTAAATACATACTAAGTCCCAATTATACAATTTTTTTATAAATTATAGTCTATGTGTCATTCGGATGTATAAACTATATAACTTTAAGAGTTTCTAGATCCGTTCAGTAGTTTTTGCGTGACAGAGTAAAACGTCATCCTTATAAACTATTGTATATATAATATTAGCAGGTATTACTTAGAGGGGCTTGGACAGTAAAGGAAAGGGCTTATGTATATTAAATAGGGCCTCTTAAGACTAAACTTGAGACTTAAGTTGCAGGCAATGCCATGAGAACCTTCTCCCTCGATTAATCTACGGGGCCATCTTAGCGGCATGGAGCAAAGTGCTGGTTGGTTGGTTGGTTGCAAACACGATTGGTTATGAATTCAATTCCCATCCCAAGCCAAAATTATATCTAAATTATTGTCATTCCTTCACTCTAAGAAAACCGCGACTGAGCCCCGCCTCACACACAAAATCTCAAATTCAAGCAAATCAGAAAACCAAGCATCATAAACACCAGGTTCTTCCTAACCACCAAAAAGACCCCTATAACTGATAATTATGCATAGTGTTAGCATAAAGTCCATGCTTCGATCTCGCAGTACGACCCGAGTAGTGTGAATACGTGTCCACATCGAGGGGCGCGTGCGGGTGCATGAGGAGCACCGGCTGTAAGGCGAGGGACTTGCGGGAACCCGACACTGAAGTGGCGTCTGTCACGTATGCGTTGTTTACTTCACCTGGAAATTAAATATATTGGGTTATTAGTTAAAACTTAAAATATATCTATATATTTTGTTTTTTTTAATTCACGCTATATCCCGCACATAGCAGTGGGAACCAGAGAACCTAGTGTTTAGACACTCCGTTCGTTATCAATATATTTCAATAGCTTAAAATGAATATAACTAATCACACAATAAAGAAACGAAAACCATTTTTAGAAAACGTATATACATAAAATTCTAAATTTTAACCATGCGAAGACGTATGCGTAATGTATGGCTTAGCAGTTAGAACGCTTGGACGGTTTCCAAGAGACGCGGGTTCCAGTCCCGAAGCGTTCAATTTTTTTACGTTTCTTAAAAAATGTTTTTCGTCTACTAATATATAAATAATTAGAAGTAACTAAGGCTATTGTGGTGTAGTGGAACGTTTGACTGTAAGCGCAAGTGGTTCTGCGTTCAATGCACTAAAAGGAACTGGTAGGGAAGGGATATTTTCTTTTCCTTGCCATAGTCCCTATTGTAATACAGCGCGGCGTTAAGTTCCGTCATTCAACACTCAGTATTTACTCTAATTACGGTAGTAAGAGGAAGACGAAGGGAGTTGACACAAGGCTTTGTGTACTTTGCCATGCAGGAATAAAGAGTGAAACTGAATAAGAACACTTGAAGCCTATCGACTATACAAACACGTAACGACAATTATAAAGTATTTAATAAAATATTAAGCCAGTACTGACTTCATTTAATTTAAACGCTAATTATCATTTATAAGAGCTGTTGGTAAGAGAAACGATACAGAAAAGGTATTTAAGAAGTTTAACCTATTATACAGTTATATATTTATTATCACATATTTCTCTTATTTTAAAACTAACTACTAAAATAAAAAAAATATATATCAAACTTAATGCTTTTTCCTATTTAATTTAGATTATTTAATAATTTTAAAGGAAATTATTTTAAGTGACTAAATGGCATATATTTCAAAATACAGTGTATGAATTGAAGTGACGCCTGTCGTGGCGCAGAGGTACAAGCGTGCGACTGTATACGCGACAGGTTGTGGATTCGATTCCAAAGCGCGGCGTTGAGTTCTGCCACTCAGCACGCAATGCCTCAATTCAGCGGAAAGTGAGAAACGGAGCGTCTTAACACGTCGGTTACCTCTGCCTACCCTGCTTTATGCAGGATACAGCGTGAAGCTATGTATGTATGAAGTCCTAGTCTCAGGTAGACTGTATTTTCGACTATATTTTCGATTAAAACATTTAAAAATAATCAAAGATTTTATTATTCAATAATTAAAAAATATTTTTACAATTATTACACATATATTATATGTAACATACGATTATGTATAAATCTATACTATATTACCTCTTTAGTCAAAGAAATAAAACAAAGTATCCAAAAGCACTCAACCGTAGCCATATAATTGTTTTGTTTTTCTATCGTTTCGCTATCGCTAGTCTTTCTTCATTTTATTATTTTTATTTATTACGTTCATTATTGAGTCTATATTTAGTACTACTAGTACTAAATATACATGGATATGTCTACTAGTCATGATAATAATGGTCATTAATTAAAAACAATACGATAGATGGTGGTAAATATCTTTTTTATTTTTAAAACCCTAAAAGAATGATTGATAATTATAATTAATAATCTGTATTTTATTTTAATTTTTCACGTATTCACATATAGATATTTTTTTACTTTTCTATAATATTTCACTAAAAATAACCTAAAAAATAACATAACACGCCATAACTTTCCCATGTAACGTAGAAACCCAAGAATCTCAAACAGGATATCAAGTAAAGTGATCTTTTGTGGTATTTGACACCAAGGAAACCTTTAAAAGGACACACAATTATAATATTGTTCTTATTTCAGTAAGCTTAAGGTCTATTTTCAAGTTAACTTCATTGGTAATGCAAGGCGCAACAGACGATGCGTTCTTGACACAATTTGTTAGTTGCTTTTTCTATACTTGTATGATAATATTCTTAGGTTTTAGCTTATATATCTGTTACAGGCATGAATAAGTTGATAAATCGAATATGTATACTTAGTACTCTTAACTATATCTAGTATTACTACATAATAACTTTTAATAATGCGACTTCATAAATTTTATGATTTTTTTTTGAAGATGGTCGTTAGAGAGTAATTCTTATATTTAAAATAAGTCCGTCGTTCCGTCCTTTATTTGCTTCGCTCGCCAACACCCGTTTGCAAGGATCAAAACATACTTTAAAATATTCAGTTAACGTGATTTTTTCGTATTATAGGCCTTCGCGAGAGTGACTAAGTACCAACGAATTCTTTCAATCGCCGCTCCCAACGGTTAATACAAAACATCACCCGGCGCAGTGACGAAACACATTTATGTGTTATAAAAAGACATTTTTATTCCATGTTGTTAGTAATACTACAAAAACATTTAAGAAATATCATAAATACGCTTATCATCAAGTTAATTTTACCTTTTTAAAATGTTTAATTTCTACTTGTCGGTACCAATAATGATAACAAAATAGGTTATATTAAAAACCAGTTACAGATAAAACTTGCTGTCGCAGCAAGGCTGTAACTTTATAACTATTTAGCACCTTTAACTCATACAAGCGACATGACTTACTACACATAGCTTCACGGTGTATCCCGCATATAGCAGTGTAGGCAGAGGGAACCTAGTGTTAAGACACATCGCTCCCCACTTTCCACCGAATTTGCCACGCTTTGCCTTATTACCAAACCCAGGAAACGAAAAACTCAATTTCTTGGAGTGGCAATCGAAGGTACAACCTGTCGCGTTTACAGTCACACGATTGTGCCTCTGCGCCACGACAGGACTATCCTGAATTTTGTATCAAAACTTAGTGTACACGATAATGCGAAAGCTGATAATAGACAACTTGCGGCGTTTAATTCCGCCACTCAGGTGTTACGAATTCGGGCAGAAAATAGAAAAGTGTAACTTGACATTAAGTTCTTTTTGACCACCCTACAATGCGACATAGAGAATGAAGCAATATTTTTAAAATTTTTACGTTAATCCCTTTCCCATGCTCATTAGCTGGTTTTTTAAATTATTTTGGTTTTGTTTTATTTTTATTCAAATTGAAATTTCAAGATATAAATAGCTATTCTTTGGGATATTACATAAGACTTATCAAGCCTGCATTGTGGGAAAAAACAAGACACAGTCGATGTGTATGTCACTTTATACAAAAATGTTTGTCAAACATCGCAGTATTTGTAAAAAATATTTATTATTTCAATGCATAATAATAGAAAATATAGTAAGCATTTCTTCCCCATATAAACTTTTAAGATACCAAATTTCATCCTCTTTGTACCCATATCATATTTGCGTAATATCGAGTCGCAAACTTTTTAAAAAGTCATTAACAGAATATTCTTTATAATGATTATAATCAGAAAATTGTTGTAAATAGTTTTACGTCATAAATTAATGAGGCCCAATAAATCTCATTAAATATCAACTAAAACATTTAAAAGGTGTTTCTATATTAAATTTCTCATGATAATACCATAAATTAATAAACAAATGAATGATAAATATTAAACTCGTTTTCATCGCCACAGAGTGTGAGCGGGTGTCGTGACGGTAATCAGAGTGGAACACTCATGTTCAAATGCTATATCTATTATATGCTATTTAATTATAAAACTGACATTATTATGTCATCATTTCACTATAAATTATATATCTTACTATAAAATACATTTAGTGACACTCCGACAAAACACTCCGTCCTCCACTTTCCGCCCGGAAATCGAGTATAATGTATGTGTTGACTGGCGGAAATCATCGACTCTTCGTCAGAACGAATAGATAAAATAATTAGAAATAATTTAAATATAACCATTTCATTGAATTGGAATCGAACCAAGTACGAATTGTGATTACATACCATCAAGTCAGAGGCTGAATCACTGCGCCACGTAGACCTTAATTTGTAATTGGTTTTTTAAGATTTTCACTAAAGATTATGGACACGCGAGGCTTTTTGTTACCTTTTTCTGGATTATTAGAATTACTTTTCTTGTCTTACAACTAGGCTTAGAATTAAGATATCATTTTCTACTATACACGTATGTAATTATATACAGAGGTATATATAAGGAAGAGGTTTTCAATCCGATTGCGTTGTCACCTAACTTTTTACTTGGTGAGTCAATTTTGATGATTCCTTTTTTAAATGATAGCTAGTGCTTTTGATGTGGTACTATTTAAACTTAGTTAAGATCTGGCGAGTAGTTTTTGAGTTATTTATGATAATTTTAGTTATAATAGCATTTCATTTAAAGCCGATTTTCTTTTTTTGGTAAAATCTTAGCTATTTTTCAAAAAATCTTTTAGTCTGCTAAAATTATAAAATGCTTTAGACTTAGAATAATAAACAATATATTAACTTAATTAATAACTCACCCTTATATAAATCAGCGGGGTACGACGTATCCGGCTGTAAGCGCACATGTCGCGTAGCCAGTATGAAGGCGAGAGCGGCAAGCACTACGCCGTCCAAACAACCTATGACCGCCAGTAAGTACGCCCACCGGATGTGACATCGACCTGGGGGTAACAATAGACTTATCAACATATTCACGCCTAGTTATATATAAAAATTATTCATACATCTTCATACATGAACAACGAAACAGGTTGTGGGTTTTTTTTTATTTAAAATGTGGAACATAACGAAATTAAAAGAAAATATTATATAACAAAAAAAAAATAACAAGCCCATACGAATATCAATGTAGCTCGATGATAACGTGTGGCTTACTGTAGGGGGATTGGAAGGTTTCCAAGAGGTGCGAGTTCGAATCCCGCTACGTACTTTTTTTTATATAAAAAAAGTGACTTCACGCTTTATCTTGCATACAAGAGTAGTCAGAGTCATAGTGTCAACACATTCTGTTCTCTGCTTTCCGACCGAATTCCATATTGTGTGTTATGTAGCGGAACCATTTTCCCAAGTTAGAATCGAACCCACGACTGCAGTTTACAGACAAACGCATCTTTTGTATATTTTCTAAAAATATAAATCAAGTAAGTTATTATGTGTTTACCAATATTATACTGGTCAGCTGTCGGGCCACAAGTCTCCTGCACGGCGGTCTCACTCCACGCCGCCGGGTACACCGCTACTCCTCCGATCATGAACATCGCTGTAACAATATTAAAATTTATAAGTTATGTTTAAACACTAGTTTAAAATATTTATATCAATGTTATAAAGAAATATTCGTTTGTATGTATGTTTGTTTGTTTGGAAGATCTTAATTAGGCTAAGTTTCCATTTTATAATAATAATATGTTCAGTTTATGTGTATTTTTTTTCAATAATGCGTCCAATCACCGTACGCTTCACCCAATACAACATACAAAACAATCACCCGGCGCAATTTCAAATTACTTCAAAACAATGTACTCTTTTTTTTATATGGATAACGGATGGCAAACGAGCAGAAGGACCACCTGATGGCGAAGTGGATACCTTCGCCCATGAACATCTACAACACCAGGGTGTTGCCAGATGCGTTATAACCTAAGAGGATACATATGGAAGAGGAGGACAATGTAGTATTCCGTTCTCGGAACCACCCATTTTGGGGAAAGGACAGGTGGGAATGGAAAACCTGACACATGCCATCGAACGGAACACATCATAAGATATTTGGTTCGTCTTTATTTATGATAGTGGTCGCGGAAGCCAGACGGAGGACGAACCTCTACCACCAAACAGAAACTCATATTTAAAGTGATTGACATGCAGGCAAAACTACTGCACATAGAAGGCTGGAATTCGGCATATAGGTTTCTTGAGAAGTATAGAGTATTAATAAATTAATGCTTTCTATGTACTAGCTCAGCTTGTTTCTGAAACCCATCCCTTCATAGTTCATCTGTAACCCGGTGAAACTTCTCTCAGTTCGTTGGAGCGTAGACAATTAGTTCGTGTCACTTTCGAAATTGGAGAATTCCAATTGTAATTGATATTGTAAAATATCGTTTGGAATTCTTTATGTAACAATAATAATAGCAATTGATTCACTTTTCAAGAAAATATGTTTTCCGAAAATCGATTTCTAAAGCTATAATCCGTTATTTGCCGTTTTTGTAAAATTTCAACAAATTTTCTGCGCTGCCCTAAAGAACCTACACGATTTCATGTTTTTATGTGCAGTAGTTTCGCCTATATGTTGTCTGTCAGTCACTTAGTAATGCAAGCGTTTTATATATATATAGACAGATTTTAATCAATATTTCCGGCTCCTGTCATGTAAAATAGTAGTTAAATCCTAATAGTAAAACAATGGCGGTCCTCAGCGCTTTTGTTTAAAGGTTTAAATCTTCTAAGATCTTTGAAACAAACGATACTTATCGGTTTTCGGTTATTTATGTAGCTATTGTCTGATACAGTGTTAGATTATAGCAATTTTATTCTTTTGTTGATAATGTGGCTAATGATGGTTTTGTATGTAATTTTACACTTTTTTAACCTTGCAGAATAATAAGAGGGCATTGTGGTGCAAAGGGACTGTGCCTAAATGTTACGAGTGTGTTCAAAAAGTAGGTGACTTTTCAAATTTGGCGGGCAACATTACTTTCGATTATCGATTTTTTATTTTTGTTATGTTGGTACACTCTTCCCAACATCTGTACCAAGTTTCAAGTGTATAGCATTTTTGTTTGGTTGGGAGAGGCGTAAAGGTTATAAGTGTTTTCGTGTTCAGCGATTTCTTGCTATCGAAAAATATGGATTTGCATCAAATTTTGTGTAAAATAAAATAAAGTACACCGAAACTTACTTAAAATGTTGACAGTGGCATACGGTGACTGTTCTGAGTAAAAAAATGTTTACAAGTGGTACAAACTCTTTCAAGATGGCCGGAAGATGCCAATGACGAGCCTCGCTCTGGACACTTAAGCATCAATAACTGATGAAAACGTTCAAGCAGTGAAGAAAAATTGTTCTGGAAAATCGTCGAGATCACTATCCAGAGAAGTTGCTGAGGATGTTGGTATATCGCTTGGCTCGTGCCATGAAATTTTTCTAACGTTTGGGCATGAGACGTGTGTCAGCGAGATTTGTTCGAAATTGCTCATCATTCATCTTTGCTGGTGAGAGATTTTTAATGGCACAACACCACAATCATGCCTCAGCCGCCATATTCACCGGATTTGGCCCCATGTGACTTTTTCTTGTTCCCAAAACTAAAAGAGACCTATGAAGGACGGAGATTTGCAACGATTGAAGAGATAGAACTTGCATCGCTGGAAGAGCTCAAGGCTATACCGAGTGCTTATGAGAAGTGCTTTGACGATTGGAAAAACCGTTGGCATAAGTGTATTGTATCTGAGGGATTACTTTGAAGGGACAACATAAATATTGATAAATAAATAAATATTTTTCTTAAAAATACAAAATCACCTTACTTTTTGAACACACCTCGTATGTTTAAGGTTTTGAACCCCATTTGCAGGAGTATGTATTCGTATTCAAGCAAAAAGTAAAGAATGCAGTGCCTTAATACTAGATTCTCTCTGCTTACTCAACTATTCGAAAAAAGGAGTGAAGCTGCAAAGTAAAACAAAGTTAAAGAACTCAAAAATAATAAACATGAAGTGTTACAATTTAAATGGTAATAAAGTAGCGCAGAGACACAAGTGTACGACTGTAAACGCGGCAGGTTGTGGTTTCGATTCTCACTCCAGGAAATGTAAAAAGTTTAGTATTTCCATATCCTGGGTTTGGTAACAAGGCAAAGCGCGGCGTTGAGTTCCACTCAGCGCGCAATGCCTCAATTCGGCGGAACGGAGTGTCTCAACACTAGGTTCCCTCTACCTACCCTGCTATGTGCGGGATACAGCGTGAAGCTAAAATAAAAGTACATATAAAACACCATCTTAAGTGATGTGAATTTTCATTATACACTATTTGTATCTTCCAACTAATCATTATAATTAGTTAATCTAACTCAACATCTAAGAGCATAGAAAAACAATTCACAGAGCATTTTCCCACAGAAGCTTGTAGAGCGTGAAGATAATAATTGTTCTAACCGTTACTTAATTCTTGATTTGATCTTTTCTTAATAAATACTTGTTGTGTTTCTTTTTGCTTCATTAGTCTGTGTGGGTGTCGAAAATGTTGCAAAGTGAACGGATTACAGGGTCGATGTTATTAAAAATAAGAAGCTAATTTATTTAAAGGTTATTGATTTAAATACAAATATTTGCATGACTGTGGGACGGCGTTGGACTGAACGACTGAACTGGTTGTGGGTTCGATTCTCCCTCGTGGTATTAATTATACTAGGATTTTAAATAGTTTTCATTGCTCTGATTTGATAAGATAAAATGCGGTGTTAAGTTCCGCGATTTAACTCGCAATTTCTGGAATTCAGCGAATTTAAAGCGATGACCAGAGTGTCATGATTAGTGTCATTATGACTTACTACCCATATATATGCAAAACTATTCGTAATAGAGAATTTGCATATCCAATATGATGAATATATGAGAATGCAGATCCAATATTTGTTATTTTATTATAAGCTACATATTTTTCGTTATATTATGGTCAAATTGCATAAGCTGTTCTAATGTAGTTTCTTTTAGATCCGCTCAGTAGTTTTTACGCAAAAGAGTAACCAACATCCATCCAATAATCAATATTTTATTCAGTAACGAATAACTGATGTCGCCACAAAAATTTTGAAGTTTAAAGTAGTGAGTCATATACTGTTTTTGTATTTTTGTTTTACTTACAAATTTAATTTATTGCTTAAACATTGTTTTTTTATGTTTTAATTATATATACATGTATAGGTTTTTGTTTATTCAGTTGACAAATGACACGGGTAGTGTAATTGCACCACGATTATGAAAAAGTTTCACAATTTTTATAAAACACACTAAAAACTTTCTTATCCTAATTGTCTGATTAACAGTAAAACATTTAATAAGTAGTATTCTCTATTAGCAGACGATTGTTCTTAGAAATAATCTTTGGGTAGCAAAAATTTGCAAAAAATTCTCTGCATAGATGCTAACAACAAAAATAAGTTGGAACAAGCGTATAACAATTTTGACGTAGCTGGATAGAACGTATGGCTTAGTGATCATAGCGCTAAGACGGTTTCAATAGGCGCAAGTTCGAACCCTGCTATGTTCAATTTTTTATAAGTTTTCTAAGAGTATTACATTAAATATTTAAAAAAATCAAAATTATAAAATAATTTGTAATGAAAAAGTATTATAAACTAATAACAGATAAAAAGTTAATTATCTAATATAACAAAATTTTCTATATACCATAAGAACTTTCCTCTTTTGTAATATTGCACAAATTAGTTCCACTACTAAATTGGACGGAGTCACCCAAAAATCATACAAAAGCACACGTTCTAAACGTAATTGAATTGAAGATATATTTATCTTTTTTTGTGAAAATATACATTTTTATATTGATTTTTACAGCTTCACGCTTTTTACCGCACAGCGGTGTAGGCATTAAGCAAAGAATTCGAGGCAGATTGCGTTTAGAGGAGTGGACCTCAATGATGCGCTTTGTTTCATGACAGCACGAAAATAAAAATAATTAAAATATTATCGTTCCCACGTGTTCGAGTAAATAAGGATCGAACCATAGACTTTTTTTTATTTATAGACGCTGGCAGAGGCTTACCTGCTTTGCGGAATAAAGAGTGAAGCTGAAAGAAAATTTCTTCAATTTTAACATATGAATCACAAATACCGGTAAAAAAGCTGCTTTTTTAATCTATTTTATACCAAATTACAACATAATCTAAACTATTTAATCCGTTTATTACACAACGTAAGTAATATAGAGCGTGCGTAAATAATCTATAATAACATTATTTCAACTTAATTTACCCTTCTAAAGTATTTTATACTTTTTATACTTTCAATATATTGTTTGATAATTATCTATGGCTTATTATACTTAGCCTACGGATTTGTTTAAAAAATAAGCAACGCTTTATCTTGGATAACAGGGTAGCTGTTGTCCAAACAGCTGTTGTTCTCAAATAGAACCGAATTTCCGTCCGAATTCAAGAAAGAATAATTCCGTGTTAAGTAGTAACTCTTAACTACGAGCTTTCGTCTTTTTAGAGAAGGTAAATTAACGTATTTTAAATATAATCATTAAACCAAATACACTTTGCAAAGTGGGGATATATCCCGCAGGGTCACTCACATAACATGTGTTATGTGAGTGTGGTGCCAACCCACAATCCATGGCACACTGGTTGCCTGTCTCAACTGCCCGTTCACCTGCTCAAGGCAACAGATGATGCAGTCAACGTGGCTACGCACTGGCAAAACATCATTTAGACATCTAGTTCATTGACACGAAGAAGAAGAAGAAGATTTAACAAAATGGGAATCGAACCGAGAACGGACCGCGTTTGCAGTCAGATGCTACACTACTGCGCTATGATGATGCTGAACGGAGTATCTTGATACTAGGTTCTGTTTGACTACCCTATATACGGGATAAAAGCGTAAAGCTGCAATCGCCTTAACAAATCATAATGAAACAATAATAATATCGTTCAAAATTACGAAAGACGACAATTCGTAACAGTTTAATCTGTGAAGGAATTAACACGCAAGACGCAATATTACTTCCAAGTCGACGTATATAGGTATGTATGTATGTGTATTTGTTTGTATGTATGTATGTATTTATGTATATAAGTATGTATGTATGTGTTTGTATCTGTGGCGAGGGGCGAAAATTTTAAAAAGGTAAGCCGGTAGATAGAGGTATACATGAATGACGGTATAGGACATTTCATTTATTTATTTAATTCTTTATTACACCAACAAAAATATAAATATACATTGTAATAAAACAAAGACAAGAAGAGAAAACAGTTTCGTGTAAAGGCGGCCTTATCACAGGTGATCTCTTCCAGGCAACCCCTAAAAGTTAGAACAGGATACAAAAATATATTGGTTGGTGTACAAATTAATAATATATTTTAATCGCAATCTTACTCTTTAATTTTGCTGGCGATCTCTAATCTGCTCATAAATCCGCCAATAATTTATTGTAATTTACAAAAGGTAAGCCGAAGAGAATCGTGTTATATGGACGCCTCGCCACTGGTATGTATATATGTATGTGGTACATGTCGATATCTGGGTAGTGGATACGAGAGCGAGATAACGGCACGTTCTCACGTACAAAAAACTAGATTGCTGTTACTGAAACGGATTTTGAAATAAAACGCGGAATGACGTTGCAGGCTTAGTATACTCGTATGGTATAGTGGAATAGTGTCTAGCTATAATGACAGTTGGTTGTAAGTTCGGTTACCACTCGGGGGAATGATTATATTTCAAGTATTTTCATTTCTCCGGTCTGATAAGACAAAGGGCGATGCTGAAGGCCGCCACTAAAAAGCTATGTCTCGATTTTACTACCCTGGTATGAGATATGTTGTCAGATAAAGCGGGAAGCTGTTTTTTATATATCTAGAAGTGTAATAATTTTATATCATTACATATATTAAGCCTCGTAGTTAAAAACTTTGAAAAGTAAAAGTATGAATTATGAATAATATTCCAAGAATGAATGTATGTATGTACTTTGCATATCATGTTTAAAAAATACAAGTAGCCAAGATTTCTTACTTTTGCATGTAAATTAACAATATTCAGAAGAACAATGCAATTAAAAAAGATAATAGTACAGATTGTAATTCTTAACTGACGCCTGTAACACGAAATATATGGATGTTGGCCATTTTTTTTTATAAATTATGATTCCTTTCATTATTTTTGTGTTTTAGCTAGTTATATTAAAAATATTTAACATTTTATGTATGTTATCCTAGTAAATTTATAAATGCGAAGGTTTATAAGGAAAGATGGTTGGTTGTTACTCTTTCACGCAAAAACTACTGAACGGATCTAGATTAAGAATAAGAGGAAGCTTATACGTTAGAATAATACATAGGGTATTTATAAATATTTTGTGTAATTTTGGCAAAATATTAGAAATGTTTTTAATTATTTTGATCGCTTTAAAATGTAGCTAACATTTTCAATATCTCTTATGCCGCATAGCAGGATAGACAAAAAATATCTAACCGAAAAGAAACCTGAAGGAAAGTTCTCGTCTTTCCGCCCGGAAACGGCGGAACTTGACACCGCGTTTTGCCTTACCAAAGTGTAGAATTGAAAAAAATTCACGATTTGAAGGTGTATTTATCTATATTTATATGAAGAACTAATAATTAAGATTAAACAAAAAAAATCAATTTCATAGAATATACACTAAAAATTAAAATTACGAATAACTGCAAAACTACTCAGATCTATATAAAATTTAAGTGATTATATATTTAAATGGTTAGGCAGAGGTCGGAGAGCGGACAGTGGAGGTGAACGTTAATGCGCATTTAAAAGGGGCCCCTTAAACCTACACGTTGCGTCGTAAGTCCCAGGCACTCTCCAAACTCCTCTGTAACGCGATGGGGACCCGCACGATGAATCCATGGATTGATAAGCAGTTTCTTCTCTAGGGGATATCAAAAGCACTAGCATTCACATAAAAAAAGAATCATCATCTAAATGAGAACTTTCTTTTTTATCAAATCGGTTAAAAAGACAGTCACGTGCGTTACTAATGTAATAGAATGTAAAACATCATTTCGTAATTGGCCACATCAAAATCATATGTTACAGTATTAAAGTTAAGTAACACTGACAGCAAGTCAAATCGACAATTATTGCTAATGTACCTATTACAGTGTTAATTTTTTTTTTACTTACATCCGGTATACTTCACGTACCCTACTAACGTAATGTTACTTGTCTCAAGTGTTAACGCCTTTGTTACGTAAATTTTGTAAGTATTCTTTAAAGATTTAACTGAATTCACTGTAGTAATAGAAATAGCAGTTCTAAAGACCAAAGTGTTATATTTGAGTGAGTGTGTTAGTAGTTTATTTGTATACTAGTTGATGCCTACAACTTCGTTTGCGTGGACTTTATGACAACCTTTTTTATCGAAAACTGTCTACAATACTAGACAACTTATGCCAATGCGCCTTTTACTTATTGCTCATAATTTAGCTGATCTATTATGGTTGTTCATTAGATTTTTCGAATCTTTAATTCACATATGTCATTGGAAAACTTGCTGACTGATTAATAATTGTTCCAGATCTTTCGGTTTTAATTTGTCACCGGAAAATGCCCACAAGGCTGAACAACTTTAATTAAGGCGAGTTTTCTTTAAATCATAGTTATATTTTTTTTAGCTTCACGCTGTATCCCGCATATAGCAAGGTAGGCAGGGGGAACGTTCCCCACTTTCCGCTGAATTGCGGCGTGCTGAGTGGCGGAACTCAACGCCGCGCCTTTTTTTGCCTTGTTACCAAACCCAGGAAAATGAAAAATTCCATTTCCTGGAGTGGTAATCGAACCCACAACCTATCGCGTTTATAGTCGCACGCTTGTGCCTCTGCGCCACGACAGGCGTTTTTATTACTCTTTCACACAAAAACTACTGCACGGATAAGATTAAACTTTGAAGTAATATAGCTTCTACAGACGACACATATTACATAGCTTACAATTTATTTTCTTGTATTTATATAGTTTCTGCAGTAAAGTAAGTTTTTTTGGTGGTAGGAGGTTCGTCCTCCGTCTGGCTCGCGACCACTATCATGTCAAAGACGAACCGCCAAATATCTTATGATGTGTTCCGGTTCGATGGCATGTAAGCCAGGTTTTCCCCTCTCCCGCCTATCCTTTCCCCAAAATGTGGTGGTTCCGATAGCGGACTACTACATTGTCCTCCCCTTCCATCTATATCCTCTAGGTTGGCAACGCATACAACATCTCTGGTGTTGTAGAGGTTCATGGGCGAAGGTAACCACTTACCATCAGGTGGTCCTTCTGCTCGTTTGCCATCCTTTATCCATAAAAAAAAAAAAAAAGAAAAAAAAAAATTAAATTAAACTTACTTACTTCACGCTTTATCCCTAGCGAGGTAGTCAGAGAGAACGGAGCGCTAAACCCTACGGTATAAATTACGGTATAAATTAAACTATTAAGTAAATTGCTTCAAAATTCTATAACACATGAAAACAGCTAAAATTACTTAAAATATCAAGTTATTAAGTTCCAAGCAGTCATGCTAGCTATTACCTCTATACGTACCTCACATATTTAAGTGAGTGGTCATATTCAGTTGTTCTCAGTGTCCGTTATCTCAGATCTACGTAGATATTGTTTAAGACGTTGAAAATAATACGTATTGGCTCAGGTGACCCACTTTTTATTTGGCATTTTGAAATGCTAATTTTAGTATCGTATTGATGTGAAATATTAGCTATTTTGTAGCTAATACTGTAGTTTAAGTTTACAACGTTCATATGTTATAGTTGTTGCGTAAGTGAGTGGTTTTCGCTTTTTTATAGATTTATTTTCATTTCTTTGCTCTGGTAAGGCATAGGATAGAGTTGAATTAGTTGAAAAACGGTGAATTGTCTTGACACTCCGTTCTCTCTGCCTATCCTGCTAAAAATGCGTGAAGTCGTAAAAGATCAAAAATGAGATGTTGAGATATTATTAGGATATGCCGTTGAACTCTCAGAGTGACGTAACTAAGGATAAAGTATCAAGTCAAGATATGATAAATAAGTAGGGAACATTTTAAACAGACATTTAACGTTCTACCTAAGTTAAAAGGTCAAATATTAGTCATAACATTTTATTAAAACAAGTTTACTTTAGCCGGCTGCAAATTCTTCCGGTGTCGGCATGTGCGCACGGACTCTAGCGCACCGGTCTTTATCTATGTTAAGACTTTTCCTTTTGCAAGCTATATCCTTCTCCAAGTCACCTCTGTACTTCATCAACTCCGATCTCACATTTTCCGCTTCCCTTAATTGATTCTGGAGAGATTCCGAACTTTCTTTTATAAACTTTGCTTCTGCTATCAAAGCGTATTGTGCCTCATCCCTACAATTCTCTACGTTTGGTCGCTCATAGTTCCTAGCATACAATCGAGTCATCACACACTTATTCCTTTCATCAATTTTTCGCAATGATTCCTTTAAATAATCTATAAGATTTTCTATATCGGCTATCTTTTGTAAATTATCTTTTAAAGTTTCTTCTAGTTTCTCACAGAGCGCTTCAGTCGTTTCCACAGTTTCTGAAAGTGCCAAATTAGTTCGATCAGCTTGTAATTTCATATCCTGACTTCCTTTGGTTATAACTGTCATCAAATCACCGCGTAGTTTCTCTGACGCCTTTCTTACTTCTTCACAATTTCTTATACTCTCTGCACAATAGTGTTCCCAATATTCCAGGGTTGTAGCATTTTCTGGCCACCTCGCTACACCTGGATAACACAGTATCAGATTGGAATCTGGAGAAAGTGAAGCGTTCTTCCGGTCAACCTTTAAAGTAACCATTTTATCACCCCAATCGAATTCAATAGATGATTTTGCTGCCTTATTTCTTGCCATTTGATCTTCAACTTGCAATAATGTAGTCGTAAAGACTCGTCTTATTTCACCAACAATAGCTACTTCTTTAATTAGTTCTTGCTCAGCATCGTCTCTCACTAAGTCCGGCTCATATCTGCCGGTACGTAATTCCAAACATTCTCTCGATATCGCTTCAGGCATCATCAAGATTTTACAGGCACCCTTTAATCGGGCTCTGTCATCATCCAAAGTGTTTATTTCAGCAATCATAGCTTGAAGCGTGGATTCAACTTTTTTCTTCCAGTAAGATAAGTTTTCAATTCGCTTGTTTATTTTTTTATTAGAATCATCTAATTTATTATCCATGTTTGAAAATGCATTATTAACATCAGTTTTAATTTGTGTTTCTAGAGCGTGAGCTTTGTCAGTAGCACGCGGTGTTAGCATTTCCTGATTGTTTTTTCGCCATTCTCCAGTAGAATATCTTGTGATAGAATACTTATCAACAACTGGCCTTACCCCTGTAGATCCTGCTTGTGGCGTCCAGTCTATATGTCCAGCTGCCCATGGATCAATAGGACCCATGCCAAGAATATCTCCACTTGTGCTGTCTGTAAGTTGTGGGAGATATCTAGGCGGAGCGCCTGGTGGGTACACTTTTGGTTCTGGTGGCTCAATCATCCCCGGTACATATGGAGAAGCATGAATATTCACAGATTTTTGAGATTGACTAATTTGTTCGTTTTTTTTCTCAACGCTTCGATGGTCTGATGTTGGGCATATATTAGGACAAGAATATGGATTGGATTCACCTGGCATTTTGTCGAAATTATTAAATATTAATATTCAAAAAAATAGTTATAAACAAAAAAAATTGTTAATAAAAGATGACATGTCATTAAAACGTCATTTGAATTTTTAATTGGTAAGTATAATTTTAAATGCCAGTGCTAAAATTCACATTTCCACTGTAGACCATATTATGAAAATCATATCGTCGCGTTTTTTTTTAAATAATAGTTGTATTCATTTCTATGTTTTGCTAAACGCTGAGTGTTTCATAATAAACTGCCATATCAAAACGTTTGATATATGTATATTGCTACTTATAGCGATTACTTTGAAAGACTAATCATTAAAATTAAAATATTTTTACACAATATAAATAAAAATATTTTATACGGATTTATCGGGTTTATGAATTCTAAAAAGGACTAGGTTATCTATTCGACTGTGTTTTTTAAAGCGTGTTACCACGTAAGTAGTTACTGGGTGAACCAATTTTGATCATTCCTTTTTATATGAAAGCTTCTGATGTACTTTTGATCTTATTTAAATTTAGTTAAGATCTGACAAATAGTTTTAAAGTTATTCGCATTAATGTTCCTTTTAAGGACAATTTATTTAATTAAATTGAGCTTCCGTTTCTTGTTAAAATCTTAATTATTTAGAATTTCTATACATTTCACAGTTATTACACGAACTAATGAAGCTTCAGAGGTTACAAACAAGTAGTTGTTAGAAGTATTACCTCTATATATCATCAAAAGGTCACAACCACTGTTCTCCAGTTCCCACTCTCGTGGGATGAGAGATAACGATGTTATTGTATTTTGAATCCAGCTATTTTTACTGTTTAATAATTCCGTGTTCCGTAATAATGTGCAACTGTTTAGAATACAGTATCTTTAGATTTTTTTTAAATTCACACA
The DNA here is from genome assembly GCA_033558755.1 of Philaethria dido. Taxonomy (NCBI): domain Eukaryota; kingdom Metazoa; phylum Arthropoda; class Insecta; order Lepidoptera; family Nymphalidae; genus Philaethria; species Philaethria dido. The sequence continues at coordinate 102,397 of JAKGSA010000600.1, forward strand.
TCTGACATATACAGTAATGTGGGCAGAAGGAACGGTGTGTTAAGACATTTTCTCTTTTTTACCGATTAATCCTCCTTCGTATGTTTTCTATGTAACATTGGCGAAGTGATTTGTGCTCAACTGGCGTAATTAAGCAACTGAACTATGTTAAAACACTCCATTCTCTACTCTCTGTCCATATTCTAAACACATCTTTCGAGTGGTGGAACTCAACGCCGCGTTATGTCTTTTTAAAACTGGAATAAAGTTTTACACTTGTTGTGGGGCAGAGACACAAGCGTGCGACTGAAAACGCGTCAGCTTGTTGGTTCGATTCACACTCCAAGAAATGGAGGTTTTCATTTCCTGGGTTTGGTAACAAGGCAAAACGCGGCGTTGAGTTCCACCACTCAAAACGCAATGCCTCAATTCGGCCTCAAAGTGAGGAACGGAGTGTCTTTACACTAGGTTCCCTCTCTCTATGTATGTATAAAGTACAGGGACGTTGTTGACATATGACCTTTTGAAATTATTTTAATAAAGCTCATTTAAATAAACAGGTTTCAAACATCATAATGTTAAATTAAGTGAGCGTCTCTAAATATTGAAGGTTACGACAAAAAGTAATGCTTGTTAATAAGCGTTAAATAAATAGTCACAGCAATTATTTTATAATTGCTTTGTAAAGTTATTTTCGCACTAAATTAAATAAACTGAAAAATATCTTAAAATATCAGTTGACTTTTTTATATAATACTTTATAATTATAAAGTAATAATTTTTATTATATTCTTGTAGGAAATAGACATTAAACATATTGTGCGTACAAAGCGTGAATACGTTGGTAGGTCGACTAGTACACATGTATATATTTTTTTAATATAATAATCGATATTCGAAAACCACCTACCACATCTTTATTTGTTTTTTTTTTTGACTTCACGCTGTATCCCGCACATAGCAGGGTAGGCAGAGGGAACCTGAGAACCTAGTGTTAAGACACTCCGTTCTCTTTCCGTTCCCCACTTTCTCAACTCAACTCAACGCTGCGGTTTGGCTTGTTACCAGACCCAAGAAATGAAAATATTTTTTCATTTCCTGGAGTGCGAATTGAACCCACACCCTGTCGCGCTTACATTCGCACGCTTGTGCCTCTACGCCACGACACCACATCTGCGTACAGTCTGTAATGACTGATTGCATGATAAAAACCGAAAAAAAAACATCTATTGGGTTAATAAATGACAAAATAAAAAAAAGGAAATCAAAGGAATGAAAATAATAAAAAAAAGAAAATCTATACAAATATTTCTGCCATAAAAAATATAGATTTTCGTTTCATCAACTTATTAGCGCCTGGTACGTATATTACAACGACGACGAAATTGCCAAAATTGATTGGAGTATATACAAAGTTCATCATAATTTTTATGTCAGCTTACTTCAAGCTTATGTTTAAGCGTTTTCTATAACTTAGAAGATTATAATTTGTAAACTTTTTCACAATATGAATTATCACCTCCATAACTAACTTGCGTAACCAACACTTGTACGCTACAAGACAATAAATAGTGAAAGGCATTATCGCTGCGACTCGGTTTCGATGTGATGAGGAAAACAATTTCAGATTTTATGATACATCTTTTATTTCCTGACGCAACTATTTACGTTGATTTAGAAATATCCAATCATCATTAGTTATTAATTGTATTGTTATTTAATTACATGATAATTTAGATAAAGTATTCAAAATATTATGTACATTATAAAATAACAAAATCGTTAGCATAGATAATTAATAGCCAGCCAACTCTGACGCAGACGGATAGTGTGAGCGCACCATGCCACATCTGTCACGGTCTATATTTAAAGTCTTTCTTTTGGACGCAATGTCTTTCTCCAAAATAATCCGTTTTTCCAAAAGTTCATTGCGAATTCTTTCAGCATTTTTTAGTTGACCAAGTAATGAAGTGACAGTTTCATGAATTTTCTTAACTTCTTCAATTAAACCGAGATGCGGTTGATCTCTTACGCTTTCTCCGTGAGGTCGGAAATTATTCCTATTGTCCAATCTAGTTTGAGCTAATTTCATTGCAGCGTCCATTTTTCTGACAGAATCCTGCAAATTTGCTATTAACGATTCCATATCGGCGATTCTCTGTAAAGTATTGCGTAATGTTTCCTCTAATTTTGCACAAAGCTCTTGCGTTATTGCCACAGTTTCCGCAAGTGCGATGTCAGTCCGATCTGCCTGGTTTCGTAGTTTTCTGCCACCATTAACTAAGATAGCATTTAGGCTTCCGCGCAAATCCGCGGATTTTTGCCGCACTGCCTCACAGTTTTGTACATTTTCCCTACAAAAATATTCCCAATATTCTAAAGGTGCAGTGTATTCACCAAAACGCGTTGATCCCGGCCTAAACATTATTGTATTGGATTTTGTGGTAAGACCTAAATTAATACTTTCAGTATTATACGCCATTGCCTTGTCACACCAATCATATTCTATTCTATGTTTTGCAGCTTTATTCATGGCCATTTGTTCTTCAATTTGATCTAAAGTGTTCTTTAAAGTTCCACGAACCTCGCTCACTAAATTCATTTCCTTAATCAGTTCTTGCTCTGCTAAGTCAGCGACCAAATCTGGTTGAAACCTATTTGAGCGAAGATCTAAGCATTCTTTTGAAATGGATTCTGGTAGCATTAATACTCTAGAAGCACCTTTTAAACGTTGTCTTTCTATTTCTAAAAGCTCCACTTCTTTTGTAATAGCTCTACACGCACTTTCAACTTCTACTTTCCATCTAAATATATCTTTTGCTTTTTGTCTTAATCTCTTGAAATTCTCGCATTGTTGCTTGTCAATGTTTCCAAATGCTTGCATCATGGAAGTTTTAGCATTGTATTCAACGATATTTGATTCAGTTATAATTTCAGGATTAAGAACATTTTGGTTATGTTGCCTCCATTCACTTAAAGAGTAACGACTTATACTATACTTATTGACACCTGGTCTGGTACCAGTCATTGACGCAAGCGGGGTCCAGTCAACTTTACCATCGGGACCAGGTTTAAGGTTCGGAAGATGTTCTTCACTTGAAACTGGAAGCTTGTTATCAATTGTATCCTCCTGAGGATGAAGTTGGTCTTCTTTTCGAGGCTCATCAACAGCTTTCGTGTCATCGTCCGCTTTTATTTCCTCTTTAGCTGTTTTCGATGTTTCAGTAGCTTTTTTGAACGCTCCTATATCTTTACATACTTTTGGACAATTATCTTTTTCCGGAAAGGATGTCATTATTTAATTTATTATATATTTAAATATTCAAGTAAAAATAGTAGTATAAAACGTCACAAAAATAGTATTTGACATCTTAAGTCAATGATAAAATAGTATTGATATTTTTGGCTGATATGGTTGTCAGTTTAGAACATTGTTTCGCAAAAGTTATACTTAGAATTAGAATAAATTAAGCGTATACATTTTTAAATATAAATTTCAGAAATTGCCCTAAAATACTACGGTGGCCAATCCTGCGGCCAAAGCCAATCTTACGCCTCGTCCACTTTCATCAACCTCTTCATACTTGCATTCCTCTGGACGAGGGCTCCTCGTGATTTTTACGTGACTTACTTTCTACCAGTATCAAAAGCGTCATGTTCTCAAAGGTTGCTCCAACTTTTTAATTTAATCCATTACAATAATATTAAGCAACTACCATTAACTAAACAACTAACACCACAACCTGCCAATTAGACACCATGAAGCAATAAGTAACAGGTTTTACATACTTTTACATACACGCGTTGCACTCATTAATATTCTCTTTTCCGTTTAAAGTGAAAACTAGCAATTGCAGTATCCGCCGCTTATCCAGTTACTATTACTATTTACACTACATACTAGAATACATCTGTAAGACTACTTTCTATGTGATTTGAGAGCGTTCAAACTAGTTTTCTATTAAGATTTCCATTAATTAGTATAATATAGAGATAATCTCTTGTTTTAAGTTATTATAATATTGTGAATATTCATATGTTTTAATTGGATAATACTATGATAATATGCATTTGGAGTTTTCTTATGGACACGCATCTGTACTAGGGTCGACAAAAAAAAAGTAATCGTTATATCTTATGCCTTTCGATTTTTGATATAAATCTATTGGCACACCTTGGCAGTAAATTCGGCTGATTAACTGTCACGGCAAATGGCGTGACGCACTGATGCCAACATGCCCTCTTCACGGCACCGACTTAGTAGTCGGTACTATACCTACATTCATATACTATACCTACATTCATATACAGTCGGTACTATACATACATTACGTTTAGGCATATGTGATGTAACGATAAGCAGCCTTTTCCAGCAACACTTTAACATACAGCAAAATTACAAACGTGCACGTGTACGTGTTGGGTGGCGGAACTCAAAGCTGCACTTTGTTTTATTAGAAAGCGACAAAATTAATTTTAAAAAAAAGCACTACCCAGAGTGGGATTCGAACTCGTAACTCGCGTTTACAGTCAAACGTACGAGCTACGAAGGCGGCTAGCTTACGGCGTATAAATGAATAATTTAAATAAAACTGCTTTTCCAGTAATGGAATGTGCTTAGGCTAAAAATAATAAAAGCAACGATACTCATACACGAGTATGTAAAATGATATTGTACCAGAATATCGTATTACCACGTAAGGTCGGATTTAATATGAATTACAAATAATACTTAATGAAGCCATCGCGGCACCTGTCTATATATATAAGGGATAGGCAATAGGTTCAATTCCCGCTTAGGGGAATATTCAATTAGTACAAGTACATACTTATTAGCTTTTACTCTGTATAATAGGGCCTGGTTATTTAAATTATAATTTTTGTAAATGGGAGTAGAGCTGATTCGTGTAATAACCTACCTACTGGAAACTTATCACGTAGTGTGATACTTTGTGTAATACGACCAAATTACACAAAATCTTTGTAAATTATAGTCTATGTGTTATTCTAATGTATATGCTATATTACTGTAAAATTTTATCTCAATATGTTCAGTAACTTGGACGCGAAAGAGTAACAATCCCATTCATCGCCACAAACTTTGGTATGTGTAATATATGTAGGATTAAGTTAGATATATTAAATTCTATAAATCTAGAAGATTGTAGAATAACCTATCTCACCTTGTTTAATTATATGTATATACATTCATACATTCTACGGGTTAGACAGTAACTATAGAGCTTCTTGTGTATTGTCAAAAAATAAGTCTAGACAAAACAATAGTATAGTCAATACTATAAATCATTATTAATGTCAAATTTTAAGCAATTGTAAATGATGTCAAAAATATGGAAAGCATCAAAAACTGCAGTCATTATCTCCGCCTTTGCTCACCAGTCACCATGAAGTCACCATTCTAATTAAACTTTTACTTTTCACGGTATAGTAATGGCAAGTTGATGGTAATATTTTACGGGATTACACAAGAGGTTACATTAATTTTACCTTAGTAGATAGTAGATACTAAGCCATGGATAATAGTAGATGGATTATTTATGGAAAAATTTAATGACGCTTCGCAGTTGTTTTGCCTGAAGGCGGCGATTGTTTATTTGAATTTGTATAAAATAAATATTGCTTATACTTTTATAATTTCTATTCAAGCATAGTTTAGAGAAATGAAATGAGTGGGATCTTAATTCCGTCAAATGCGTAATGTATTTAAAGAGTTTAAAAGCCACGTTTGAATTTCTTGCCAGTTTTTTTTCAGCAAAACTGTTCTCTGATCCGGTAGTACCTTACTGTTGGACTAATAATACTAACATAGAAAGCTGTTCCAAAGCGATGGTAAATTTATTTTTAGTAATTACCATTAAATCAGTACCAAAGTAACAAACAGTCGGCTTGATGTCAATTGAAAATTAATTATGTTATTTAATATCTGAATAATACGCTAGGGCTTTTTACTAAACGCATTTTGAATGAAACGCGCAAAATGTGCCTACATAGCTTATAGCGTCATTGGGTAACAGTTAGTTTACTGTAAACCCATCACGCCATTCAAAATCGATTTGTTAGTTCACAACTCATTTAAATGTCCACTGATGCTCAAAATAGATAATTGCTTGTTACTCTATAATATTAAATTAAAAATGTTTAGATCTAAATTTCTAAATTTCCAAATCCAGCAAAATTTAAAAGACCATGCATAAATTAGTATGAAATCAGTTCTCAGTGGCCAATAATGTTAAAACCCATACCGTTGGGAAGCTTTTCGAGTTAACATCAATCAATCAATTCATCAAATCAATCAAATGCAAACACATTATTAATTGTAGATATTAAACCAAAAAAAATAATAATTCATTATCACAAGTATTTGTCTTCCAATGTGCGTATGCAGTTAATCCCTTACTCCCCATAAATGTAAATAAAAATTAATCAGCGCAATGTTTGTACGCGCATAATTTCCAAACTTCCAAACGACTGCACCAAACTGAATAATTTTTTTTTTGAGTTTTCAATATTGTCTGGAGAAGGTTAAAAAATAAAAACAAAAAATTTGACGGCAGAAAATTATGGTGGTACGAGGTTCGCCGGGTCAACTAGTTTTAAATAAAGAGGGATAGGAAAAGTTAAAAAATATGGAAAGCTTCAATACAAAAGCCATATTACATTATAACAAGAATATAATTCATACTTGTCCCTATCTGGTATTTCAATATGTGTACTCGTATAATAATCCTTAAGTATGAAAAAAACACATTATAATATTACAAAATAGTTATTTTGTAGTTTTTATTATTTCTATAGAAATTATTATATCTATGTAATGTCATTGTTTGTATTCATAGGAGGTTTCGTCAAGGCGAACACCAATATAGCAGGTACATATGTACACCATACTTAATCGGTTTTCTATTGATTATTCATGCCATCATTAATTCATTAAATATTTATAATAGCAATTGAGTCCATCGTGGCGCAATGGGACACTATCTGGTTATAAGCGCGACAGTTGTGGGTTCCTTCCTCGAACGATCATATTTTAATTATTACCATTTCCTTGCTCTAATCTAAAAGAACTCGTGGCGCTAAGTTCCACAACTCACAATGTCGAGAATTCGAGTGGAAAATAGCCAAGTCTTGCCCTCCTATGTGACGGATTCAGAAAGTATCTCAGCTTTCACTACATCCGCGATGGTTCTGGGTTCGAATTCCACTAATAAAATAAAAAAAAATAAAAACAAATTGTCTAATCACTACCCAAAAAAACACATCGTCTCACATATAGTACGTGCAACTTTCTCGTAAGCAGACATGTCTTTGATAGTTGATTATCGCGTAGTATGTAGGTTGTGAGCATTTTTTCCGGTCGCTTAGCGGTCCCCGCGATGAGGTCACACAACCAGTCAGTAATGATGCCAACAATACTGGTTTCAATTTAATTTTCCTTTTATACCACTAGATATTGTATAGACGTGCAATTGTAGAAATGTGACTGTTATATAATTTAATTGTTTGTTATCTTTTTGTTCTAATTTTTTTTAATTATCCCATTTTTAGGCAAAATGGAAAATATTTTTTATACTAACAATAGTCTAGTGTAGAATACATAATAATAAAATAATTAAAATTGTCTAGAATAGATGGCTGCTTATGATCACCTTTCGTACATTTGTTTTTATGTGTTAAGTATATTTTTTAATTGATACAGTGTGCAAATAGAGTAATAATAGGCGTCATTCCCAAAAACCTCCACCAATCTATAAAAACACTTAATTTGCCTCCATATACTTATGCCATTTTACAAAAAGCAGCTATTTTAAACACATGCAGAATTGTTAGGAAATTTTTAAGCATTCCACAAATTTAAATATGATTCTTTTATTATGGCTCTCACTTGACCTAGGTCCGTGATAGTCCATTTGTAACCGGTATTGTATGCCGAGAAGAATATATACATATAAATAAAAAAAATAATAATAACATTTAGCATAGTACTTTATATAATGCCTGCCGTCAACATTTAAAATATAGATAGATATTTTATATGTATACAATTTATATTGCGAGGCAAAGCGTGCGACTATAAACGCGACAGGTTGTGGGTTCGATTCCCACTCCAGGAAATGGCTTTTTTCATTTCCTGGGTTTGGTAACAAGGCAAGCGTGTCGTTGAGTTCCGCCAATCAGCACGCAATGCCTCAATTCGTCAGAAAGTGGGGAACGGAGTGCCTTAACACTAGGTTCCCTCTACCTATCCTGCTATATACGGGATACAGCGCGCTATGTATGTATGTATGTACAACTTATATTTTAAATATACACATTTCTCTAAGTGGCAATACAACCATCGCGATAACAATCCAGTCATGTCTCAACGATCACCCAGCCACGACAGCGCGTAATTAAAATGAAATTAACTAAATAAAATTTTATAAGGTCACAATGTTCAATTGAAATTACCTTCTATAAATGTATTACATCAGATTCATGGTCTTCCCGTATAGCAGTGTAGGCAGAGAGAACCTAGACACTCTGTTCTCCCCTTTCCGCTAGAATTCGAGACATTGCGTGTAAAATTATCAAAATAATGAATTTTATATAAATCTATTATGTAAATTTTCGTATGTATAATAATTTTCATGATGACCGTCTGTTTGTATGTATTACATAGTAGGTAGGTTTATCAGCAATAAAGTTAGGATGTGCATGATTGAATGCTATGATTGAGCATTTAAGTCCTACTCAATTCAATGCTGCCGCGTGTCCAGTCAAGTTCTACTTGTGTAATAGCTATCCAGTGTAATACTACAGAAGCTATTAAGAGCTATTTTAGTTGTTTGATAATTCAAAATCAATAAATATATAAGAACAAAAAATCTGCCTACGCAATAATTTATTTATTTCCTTATAAATTTCAAGATTATCTACTAAATTTGGTCTCCATTTACATCTCTATTACTTTATCGGCTAAATTACAATAACGACTATAAATTTGAACTTGACTTCTATTTTCACATTTATATTTTTAACTGAATAAATACATTTGTTTTGGGGCAAAAGAAGCAATGACTCTAAAGAGGGTCTCAAAAATTTTTGAAGACAGAGAACAGAGAGTCAGTAAGTTGTCTCTACTTGCTTGTAAATAGGCAGAAGATAAAAATGTGATTTGTAAATGATTTTAAATATAATCATTTACGATATAATAGTAAGTAAAGTAAGTAAGTAAGTAAAAGCTTTATTCCAAAACACACTGTAAACATTATTAATAATGACAGGGCAATAAAAGAAAACACAAATCATAAAAAGAACTACAAAAACAACTACTACTTAAAAAAACATAAACAAAAATCAAATAATATTATAATATGTGTACAGCAGTGTGCAAAGAAAAAGGTAGGTCACTCAGCATATAAGTTGGCACATGAGTCACAAGACTCAATGAGAACCAACGCTGATTTTCAGTGACCGCCTAGATGAAGTCGCGCCTGCGAGCGATACCGAATATTATAATATAATATAATTATACATACATATATTAGAATTATGAATATATATTTAAATAAAATTGATATTAATATAATATACTGAATGAATAAAATAGAATAGAAACGGGTGACATTAAGATAAATGAAAATTGCGATAAGTGTGTGTCGTTTTATGTTTTGCTATAAGATACCAGCCTAATTTGTCACAAATATAGCATAACGAAATTATTATTATTATTTTTACATATTCATCTGTATTTCTAAAAGGTTCTTCTTGATCATCAACCTAAATTTGTGTATCGACTTAATCGTATGTAACGGTGGAGGAAGATCATTCCAGCATTTAGATGCTGCATATTTGTAACTTCCCCGGAAGGCAGCTGAGTGATGGCCTGGTACAAGCATCAGATATTTAGAGGCCCTAGTTTCGTAACCGCTGCATTCATGTGACCAGCCCAGCTTATCGTATAAATACTTAGGAGTACGATATTTTATGATGCCAAATAGTAAGGTAGCAAAATGTAGTTGCCGTCGAAAATCCATTTTCAACATAGATGCGTTATTAAAGTACGGTGATACGTGTGTACGAGGTGGAATATCAAAAGAGTAACGAGCACAGGCGTTTTGTACACGCTGTATAAGATTTTTGGTTTTAGCCAAAAGCCTGGGTCCTATTACAACATCCGCATAGTTTAATTTGGATAGCACTAGTGATTCACACAAATAGGCTCTAAGTTCAGGTTTTAAATATGGTCTTATTCTATACAACACCTTAAGCCTATAAAAGCATTTTCGAACAATATTAAAAATGTGCTGTTCGAAACGAAGGTTTTCATCCATTAGCACACCAAGATTCCGAGCTTCGGTGACACGTTCAATTTTATCGCTTTGGATCTTAACTTCAGGCGTCCGGTAGGATATATTGATTATTTGATTTCGCGATCCAAGAATTAAGTATTTTGTTTTATTTGGATTCAACACAAGGCAATTAGCTTCTGACCATAAGGCTATACTGTTTAAGTCACTGTTTAATTTTTGAACGGCACTTTCCGTATCCCTAGGCTTAAAAGAAATATATAGTTGGATATCATCAGCATATATGTGAAAACGGCATGCCTTAATACGTGTAATAATATCCGAACAATATAAGATGAACAGTAACGGGCCCAGTATTGAGCCTTGCGGTACACCCCGCGTCACCGAACAAAATTTTGAGATAGATACTGATCCATCTTCCTTTTTAATTTCCACTGCCTGGGTCCGAAAGCTTAAATAACTAGAAAACCATTTGATGGCCGCAGGGCTAAAACCGTAATAGTGCAACTTTGAAAGCAAAAGTGGAATATTAATAGTGTCGAACGCACGAGAAAAATCCAACAACACCAATATTGTTCCCTCACCACAATCCTGAGCACTTAGAACGTCGTCTACCACATCCAGTAAAGCAGTAGAAGTTCCATGCCGCTTACGAAAGCCTGACTGCTTATCAGGTAATATGTTATTTACGCTGAGATAGTCCATGACTTGATTGCAGACAACTTTCTCTAAAATTTTAGAAAGGCAAGGCAAAATACTTATAGGACGAAGATCTTTAGGTTCCGATGGATTATTTATTTTTGGTATGGGTCGTACTATAGCTTTCTGCCATTCTATGGGAAATGAGCTTGTACATATGGATTTATTAACCATATTGGTGACGATGTCTTCTATATGTGGCAATGAAACTTGTAACATTTCAAGTGAGATGCCGTCTGAACCAACTGAGTTAGATTTAAGACCGTTAATTATTTTAGAGACAGTCTTTGAATCAACAGTTTCTAAGTTAAAAACAGTAGCGGTGTAGACATGTGTATCAAAATAAATCACATCTGTAAATGATGCGTCTTGTCTACCTGGTATCTTAAGAAAATGTTGATTTAGTTTTTCAGGATCGTTTAGATGGTTTGGCAAACACTTATCCTTTCTGGGCTTAAAAGTGAGAAAGTGCTCTAATTTCTTCCATAAATAAGGGGAGTTGCAATTGTTATTGTTTATAAACATGGTGAAATATACACTTTTTTCATTAAAAATAGCTTTTTTAACTAGGCTCTTTAGTTCTTTATAATATTCTATTTTACTATAAGAATTAGTTTTTTTCGCTCTGGCATGCGCCTCATCCCGTCTTTTAATCATCAGTTTGATATTATATGTAATCCAAGGGTACTTCATTTCTTTAATATAACGTAACTGTAATGGGGCTAAAATGTCAAAGATATTTAAAATATTCAATTTAAATTCACTTATCATATCATTTACATTTTGATTTTCCATTATATCTAGCCAAGGCAACGATGTAATCATTAATTTTAATACATTGCTATCTATGTCACGTATTTGCCGAAAATTAATTTGCTTCCTTAATATTTTATCTTTAGCAATGCCTATTTCACATGATATAAAAGCATGATGACTTAGTGAACATACATAATCCACCCAAACGTTATCGATGCCACAGTTTGAACAAATAAGGTCGATTAGACTCTCGCTATGGTTTGTGAAATGCGTAGGCCTATTTACAAACTGTTGCATGTTTGTAACCGACAAAAATTCATTAAATATAGTTACATGGGGGTTATCATTGTCTAAAAGATTAATGTTGAAATCACCCAATACGACAATATGGTCATAATAACTGAAAGAACTAAAGGTTTCAATAAGAGCATCTGTAAATATACGAGTATTTAACCATGGCGGTCTGTAAGCGGTCCCTATAATTAAAATTTTACCATTAATTTTGATACTTACCCACATTTGTTCCACCGTCAAAGTTTCAGGGTGCAATAGGGTTCGTGCCGAAAAGCCACGTCTAATGTAGAACCCAACTCCACCTCCACGCTCGCGGACCTCAGGAGGACGGGGCTTATGTCGCAGAAAGTATCCCGGAACTACAGGCGCACGCCCGTCTTCCCCATCTATTAGCCATGTTTCGTTGATTGCCATAATATCAACATTGTGCCGATCCATGGCAATCAGAAATTCATCATGACCCGTGCCTAGAGAGCCCGCATTTAAGAGACCAATTCTAAGATTATAAATCTTAACCATCGCAAAAGATACATAAAGAATTACAGCGATGCACTCGTGTAACTTGCAGATCAATAAATACAATAGTTATTATTATGACAACACTATTAACAAATATATTATACATAAATAGCTTCATTAAAAATAAAATAAATATATTATGATATAATATATTGTATAAAATGTCAATACAGAATAACATAAACGTAAATATAAATAACTCGTTAATATAAATTATAATAATATCAATATGCGGCTGCACACTGCTGTAACATAGCATTTTAACAAAATCCATATATATATCACTTATTCGTAAAATGCCTACATCTAAACAGACAAGGTAATAGACACTTAAGAACCTTAATAATAGTATTACATAATAAAACATTGTTAAAAGTAAAGAAAATAAGCACAGTAAATTTTTAAAATTGTTTACATTTTTCAAATAGTTATATTGCCAAAAAACTTGTCTATATCTGTTAAAGTACGAATGCGGCGTATTTCTGATAATTCTGTTTGTCTTACATATATCCGGCCGCCTTTGGTCCAGGCAAATTTCCACCCGACACGACGGCATTCTTCCCGCGTCTTATAAAACAAATGCCGATTTATTTGTGTCAGCCGTTCGTTTACGTAGACGCGTTTAGGCTCCGTGGTTGTGATTCCCGACGAGTCGGTGCCGCGTCGCACGCGCGCAGCTCGCACGAAGTCGTCGCGCAGCGCGCGCCTTGCCAGACGCACCGCGATGGGGCGCGAGCGCGGCGGAGCACCGTTGTCCGCTATAATACGGCGCGGGCCTGCTCGTTCGGCGCTAACAATATCTTGTTCCGCCAGTTCAGTGCCAAGCTTCTTCGCTAATAATATGACCATATGCGTAACGTTTTCTCCGCTCTTTTCGTCCAGTCCTGTAATTTCTATGTCATTTAGTAAATTCTCCTGCTCGCGTTCGTTTAACTCAGAACGTAAGTGTGCAATAATTAAAGCCGGGTCATTTTCTTCCGCCGAGATAGCTTGACGTTGAGTACAGAGTGATTCCAAGTTCGTTAAGCGTTCCTCAAAATTGTCAATTCTTTCGTTAAATTCTGTACCTACCGAATTTAAGCATGATAGTTCTTTTGTGAAAGAGGCCATCTCTTTACTAACGGATACAAGTTCGATTCGCAGCAATCTCATTTCGTGAGCAAGCGTTTTACTCTCGGTCGCATCCTCGAAAGGTTTCTCCGTATCTGGACTGCTTGTGAGTATGTGTCTGTAGTCCCTTTATTTAAAGTAGGGGGTGATTTACAATCCTGTCAAAGCCATTTCAGTGGGGGGCGGCCTGTGGGGCTTATACTAGCGCATATCTTATGGTAATAAGATTTCATTAAGACGCTTACTGCTAAGCTGATTTCGATGCACTTCAAATTCCTTTTAATTGATAATAGCGTTATGTATAACGATATTAACCGTGAACCGTGAAACAGTTACGGTTTTAATTATTTATATTATGATTTAGATTCTTTCTATATTATACAAGCTTCTGCTCGCGGATTTGCCCGCGTGGCTTGTTAAAAAGTGTATTATTTGTATCTTCCCGCTATTTCACGCGTCACAATATAGAAAGGTAGAGAGATATTTCAAGACACTCTATTCTCTACTAAATAATGATGATATATATAAACTTGATTTCTATAAATTATAGATTTTATGTTATTCTGATACTTATCTATTCAATTTATGTAACATATCATCGTGAAATTTGGTTCACATACAAATATCATTAGTATTCCTAATTCAATAAAAAAAGCTTAACGGCTATTGAGATATTAACATTTAAAGGTCAGTACTTTATGCAATGACGTAGATATAGATCAAAAATATAAACTCACTTACAGATGACCTAGGAAGTTGACGTTTGGAATCATATACTAGATATTCTAAATAATTATGTGTATACAAAATAAAATATTCTAAAAACATCGATGCATTATACGTGCTTTGAAAGCAAAGTTCACTGCTGCTCTTTATCTAACGAGACGGAAAAGACGATTGCATTGTAGCCTGTGGGTACGTATAAATATTCCCACGAACGAGATTTGTATACGCAATCATCATGAACAAATGTCCATTGCATCAATAATTAAATCGCATGCTGGTATAAGTATATATTTTTCGAAATTAAATAATAAATACATAATGCTTTAATTATACATACATACATACATAGCTTCACGCTGTATCCCGCATATAGCAGGGTTGGCAAAGAGAACCTAGTTGAGACATTCCGTTCCCCACTTTCCGCCGAATTGAGGCATTGAGTGGCGGAGCTCAACGCTGCGCTTTGCTTAATTACCAAACCCAGAAAATGAAAATTCCATTTCCTGGAGTGGAAATCAAACCCACAACCTGTCGCGTTTACAGTCGCATCCTTGTGCCTCTGTGCCATGACAGGCGTTAAATATTTAATTATAATTATATAATATGTGATTTATTAATCCATAATATACTTAAAGACAAGAATCTATTTTAAACTAGCAGTTAGTTGTAACCTAATACTAAAACATATTTTTCAATATACAAAAATATTTTATTGCCATGATTTGAAATGCCATTTCTACAGTAATTAAATACAGTAATTGTGCAGTTTAAAATAACAGTTGCACAATACTGCAATTAATTCATAATAATTGGATCTTGGTCACATTGAATTCCTATGAAGTTACTCGCTCGATCAAGAATCGAGAATCGTACTGAAACGCTGACATTTCATACGATTCAAGTGAATTTCTTTCGCAATCGCTCGTAGGATACATAACCACACCTGCCTTTTTAGGGCTGGTAAAAAGGTTAAATATCTTTATGCTATTTAATATTAGGTATATGGAAGAGGCACTGGGGAAACGTTTGATTGTAAACGGGATGGTAGTTGTTTCCAACTCTACTGGGGGAAATGATATTTAAATTAATTTTATTTCCTCGGTCTTATGATTACACAAATCGCAGCGTTGATTTTCTACACTCAATAAGTAATGTCTTGAATTCAGACGTAACATTTTGCATTCAGAGGTCGTTAGACCACGTTACAAGTACATTATTGCTTCTTTGGCTAGAACATTCCCATAATATCCTAAATAAAATATTTTCAAAATGTATAGGTATAATATGAATAATTCAATAAACTCAAAAAAGAATTATTTTATAAATATTTCTAATTTATATAAGCATCACTAAGTATTTTTAAACTGATTAAAAACTTTTTTAAAAGGAAGAAAAACAGTAAATATTGATCTTTATCATCTTTACTAACCTAAGTACAATATTTTATTTATAAATTAGTATAATAATATATCGATAGCCCTACTCAGAGCGGATGCACAGCACGCAACACCTGTCTAGCGCAGGCGCAGGAGTAACTACCTGTTGTCGACGTTGCCTCATTTCTTTACAAATCGCTCTACCTCCGTCTCCGGGAAATGTGAATACACTCATTGAAATATCCTTTAAATATTTGGGCAATAGAATTTTATTAATAACATAAATATAATAAGAAGTAATCGTGGTGCAGTAAGCCAGCGTCTGAGCGATTAGTTTTAGGTTCGATTTTCACTCCGGAGAATAATTATATTTAAAATATTTTCATTTCTCCAAGTGTCGAATAGTGCTGAATTCAGGAAAAAACGGTGAACGGAGTGTCTTGACACTTGGCTCTCTCTACCTACTCTTCTATGCGGGAAAAAGTAAACTACGTAAAAACTACGTGTATTTTTACAATTATACTTGCTACAGAAACGGTTTTTAATCAATTGATTTAGTTTAAAATCTGCGTGCAAATTACTGTCCAGCCTTACTGTACAGATAAAATGCAGTTACGATATTTTACGTAGGTGTCGAAATAAGGAATTAATTCTTGTTATAATATTATAGCGTGGCAAAGTAACAGCCCGAATTCGAGACATGGCGTGTCAAGTAGCGGAACTAAACGCCGCACTTTGTAAATTACATCAGTACAATGTACCAAAGTACATTTTTTAATTTATATGTATTTCTTCTTCTTCTTCCTAGCATTTATCCCGGCTAGCCAGGGTAATTTATATGTATTTCCATATCTAATAAAGTTGAAAATAACTTAGCGCCAAATAAAACCATCTACACTTTCTGCCTAATTTAGATATTCGTGTGCAATCTTGAAATAACAAACATTTTACAGACTCAGAATCGAACCGCAACTCAATGTTAATTTCGTCATCTTATAAGTATTTTTTAACAAGTTTACCTAAATAGTTATATATCAGCAATTATTTTTTTCCATTCGTCAAATATAACGTGACGACAGAGGCCGTTGATCCAAAAACACAAAAAATGTTTAAACGATCTACCTAACAATTATCCGAGGTCGTTTCTTTTAGGGGCAAAAATGAAAATTAATTTTAACGTTTTGAAATTTTCAATCTAGGTATATTGGAGATATTTAGTAAACGATCTTGCAATTATGTATAGCTTTATTGGGCTAGTTACCAAGTATTTTTTTATGATAAGCTAATGGAAGAATTATATTTGTACGGATTCAATCTTCTTTTTTACATAGCAGAAGAGTCAGATAGAGTTAAGTGTTAAAACACTCCGTTCTCTATTTTCCAGGCAAGCTTGAGTAGCGTTTTGACTGAAATAAATATAATTTTAAGCTTTTTCAGGTAACTAACTTCGTCCCGATGGATTTTTCAATTAAAAATATAACTTTTAATTGAACTTGTTCTTATGAAGTCGTTTTCTGCGATAAGCCAATGGTAGATTTATCTATTAATTATAAAATAAATATGTTGAAGTATAAAGTAGTATGCAGTTTTCCGTTTTGGCGTAGGAATATTTCTAAGTATTCGTAGTAATAATATATACCTATATACAATATTTGTGAGTTTAATATATTTTCGTAAGCTGCAATCTGTAAGCAATGTGTAAGTCTAAAAATGATTGAACAAAACTTTTAACTATTTTTTCTTTTTGTCTGGTTTTGAAATTAATTCTTTTATTTATCAAATTCAGTTTTTCGAACTTATATCATCCTAAGAATATAGAATAATAATAATTGATGTAGAAATAAAATAATAATAAAACTTTAAGGTATATTGCTATTGCTAGGTATTCGTAACAATAACGAACATTTATTTAGAACGCATATTAAGGACATCTTGTAGTAGTGAGAGTGACATTGTGGTTAGTACTTAGCGATTGTTTTTTGATCTGTAGATTAGAAGCTCGATTTAGAGTTACAATTCAATTGTATACTATTAAATACACAAGTATATGTACGGCACAAAAAGGAGCAAAAGTTCCTTTATAATAGTTATGAGCTTTCTTTTACAAATCATAATTAATTTTAGTAAAATCAAAAATATATTTAATATTTTGTGTAATAGAATTGTGTAGAAGTAATAATCTTTCTAGCAGTCTTACATATGAATTAAGAGTAACTTATTTATTTAAAATATATTGAAAATAGAGTAAGGCATGAAATTCTAAATAATTGCTAAATTATCTCTGTAATCTCAGTGTTGTATACATAAAAATATACATTTTATTAAATGATAAATTTGCCGATATATCAACAATACAAATACAAGGTCAGATGTATTCAACTTTCACTTTCTTGTCACAGAAAAATATCACAATAATAGTAGGTGCTAGACAGAGCTAAATGCCATAAACAAGTTTTTTGATTTATATTTCTAACCTACATTTAGTTGTTTAGGCTTTACAACATAAGTTTATCATAAGAAAATATATTTTTACATAACGTTTAGCACATATAAGTCCTCTTTTAATTATTATCCTTATATTATCTATATCTTTTGGTATAGGGATTGCGGTACTTACCCGAAATCAGCTGTAACCATCCACATATATGGAACACAGTGGTCGATTGACAGAAGAAAAACAAAAGCATGGCACAGATGGTAAACAAGGCCAACGCGACCGCCGCTCCCACCAGCACAGTGGCCACTTTAAACACAAAACCATTGATCGACAAGAAATCATCCAGCCTGCCCTTACAGTCTTCTACAGAGTCATCCGTCCTACATATTTGGAACAGGCCGAACTTCCTGGGATACTCAGTTTCTAAGTCACCTATCCATTCCGGTGTAACGAACGCAACAACGCTTATTATCGCGTAACAAATCGTGAATATAGCCCAAAGCACTCCGATAGCTTTCGAATTCCGGACATAGTTGGTAGCGTATAAGTGTGATGAATCCACGTATTCTATTTTAGACCCCATTGTTATTTTATTAGTAAAAAACTATTTGCACATTTTTTTTTGTAAATTATTAAAGTTTTTTCCACTCACGGTTGTAAATCTACACTACGTAAGTCGAGGACGCGGCAAATACTAAAAGTACAACCTCTCGCCATACCATTCAACTTGGCGAGTAGAGGGGATATGTAATCACAGGTGTGCTCAGCTTACCCGAACTTTGTTAAAAGAGGTTTTTATGTAAATATAGGTAAGGTTTATAGAAAGTTAAAATTAAATAAATAATTGCACATTTAAAATATAATAATGATTATATTTGTAGAATTTTTTAGTATATTGAAATTGTAATATTTCTAAATAGTATCGTAGAAAATATAAATATTGACTAGCGACATCTACATTCGTTATGTAGAATTATTTGTATTTTATATGAATTACCATGTAATGAAACAGAATAAATTTTTTTATGATTTTTTTTGTTGAAATAGTATATTATTGCAAACTTAATTTTTTCAATTAATTGCTATAAGATATGGCGGTAGTAAATATAAAATATTCAATTTAAGATTTAGTGACATCTGTAGTTAAATAGCCATTCTATGTATTTCAAATTAGTTTTTATAAAATAAATCGTTAAGAACTATTATTTTTATTAACTATGAGAAGAATTAATTTATTTTTATTACTTTTAAATTTAAAACTATAAATTAATTTTGAATTGAACTTAGAATGTTTTTTTAAACATAAGTTGTATGCGTACATTGAAGTATTTTATATAACCCGACTAAATATCAACATATGTGAAAGAAGCATATATATTTGAAACGGACTACATATTTAATTTTATTTCATTAATTTAGATGTGTCAGTGTCATTTGTCAAATGGTAATTGACGTAATTTAGGAGATAGCAATCTTGCAATTTGCTTGTGTACAAAACACGTACACTTACATTCACTACATATTTAAATATAAATTAGTATTTCTTTGAAGCCGTGTTAAATTGTGTCATTTTAATAATGTAATTAGTGTAATTTATTAATTTTACATAGTTTTAACGTTAATAATCATGTCAGTTAGAGATAAATGGGTTCGCCGGTTTTCCATAGATGAGACCGCAAAACATAAAAATGGATTTACAATATACAAAATAACATCTGTTGTAAGTAACAAAATCTTTCATATTTTTGACCTATATTTAAGTTTTTAATAAATATATTAACAGAAACACGTTAGTAATCTGTTTAAACAAGTGAATAAAACTATTGATTAATGACCTACTCAGACTATTATCATATCTTTTTATCAAAAGTGATTGCATTCTAACTAGAAAGTATTTACTATTCCTTTTATTTAAATTTCTAAAATGAAAGTGAGCTGTTTTTATTACCTTAATGTGCACTATAAGGAAAGTTGCACAATATAAATTTGTATGATTTTGGTAAACCACATTATGAAAGTGAATTTACCTTGAACCATACACATTGATATGATACATGCTTATTCAATAATACATATAAGTAATTATGTATGTTAATTGCTTTACAATGTATAATTTGTTAATGATAATTTAAATACTATATCTTAAATATTATTTACAAGTCTTAAAAACTTAAAACTGAAATTAATAAACTGCACTAACTGACTGACTGTGTGTGTTTAAAAATTAGTATCTCACATTGTAATAGATTTATACAGTAGTTTTATTTTATGTTATTGAAAATTAAGTCCAGAATTGAATACTCAGAAAGATTGCTTCTTATATAAAATACTTGAGTTACTGAGTGGCTGATAAACAACATACAAACAGAACTACTACCCCCAGAAAGGTAAAATTTAGCATATAAACATGTAGGAAACAGGAAAGACTAACAGGAAAGACTTTACATTTACATTCACAGTATTATTTTGGTAAATCACACCAAACAAAGATACAGGATACAGCTAGTAATATATATATTTTAATAATTACAGCTTTTTCCATTAAGTTCACCGGAAGCTGTCACAGTAGTTTCTGTATGGAAAAGATATAGTGATGTGCAACAATTACACAAGTCTATGAAATCTTTACATGCCGGCCTGCATCTTAGAGGGACTTTCCCTGGTTTAGCTAAAAGTAGTTATTTTAAAAGGTTTCATCAAGAGGTTAGTAATGTTATTTTAAAAGTATAACTTCAGCTTCATATATTTTGCTACATACAGGATAAATAGGGAAAAGACAGTTAACTCTGTTCTTTGTTTTTAACAAAATTGTAAACACCTGTCTTGGGGCAGACGCACAGGTGTGCAACTGTAAACACGATGGGTTGTGTGTTCGATTTCCACTTCAGGAAATGGAATTTTTCATTTCCTAGGTTTGGTAATAAGGCAAAGCACAGTGAGTTCCACCACTCAGCATGCAATGCCTTACATTGGCGGAAAGTGGGGAACGGAGTGTCTCAACACTAGGTTCTATCTAAGTATGTAAACATTGTACATTACTGGAACTCGATGTTATGATTTATCTTACTGAAGTAGGATATTGACAATAATTTAGGTACATTTTTTTTCCTGAGTCCTGATCGAACACACAATTGTGTTTATAGTCAGACACTGTTTCACTGTAATACATTGAACTGATTTTTTTTCATTATATTTAAGAATAATATTATTATAAAAAGTTAAGACTTTAACATAAATAATTATTTTAAACTCTTATTTCTTATAAATAATCATTACTTTTTTGCTTATTCTGTTTATTATAAATTTTAAATAAATATGTTTATATATTAAAACGGCCTTGTGAAATGTTTACATTATTGTATTTCTAGTTTCCCTTCATCTATATAAATAGACATCATTAACATAATAAGAGCAATTTTAGTAAATTGCTTGGTATGTACTTTACTGTCTACCTGTCGTGGCGCAGAGGCACAAGCGTGCAACTATGAACGCGACAGGTTGTGGGTTCGATTCCCACCAGGAATTGAAATTTTTATTTCCTGGGTTTCGTAACAAGGCAAAATGCGGCTTTGAGTTCCGCCACTCAGCAGGCAATGCCTCAATTCGGCGGAAAGTGGGGAACGGAGTGTCTTAGCACTAGGTTCCCTCTGCTATATGCGGGATACAGCGTGAAGTTATGTATCTATGTATTTTACTTATATGTATAGCAAGGTGTATAAGAGAATCTAGTGTTAAGGCACTCCGTTTTAGTATTTCGGTCCGAATTTGATTCATTGCGTATTAAGTAAAGGATGTCAACTCCGCACTTGGTTTTACCAGAAAGGGAAAATAAATATAATTTAAATATAATGTTTCCTGGAAGTGGGAAGCAAACCAACAATCACTAGAGTTTACAGTCAGATGGTATCTTATCTGTGGTATTGATACTAAGTTAGAAAAATAAATAAATTTGAAACCAAGGCCTGTCGTGGCGCAGAGGTACTAGCGTGCGATAGTAAACGCAACAGGTTGTGGGTTTGATACCCACTCCAGGAAATGATCATATTAAATAATTTTCATTTCCCCGCTCTGGTAACATGGCAAAGCGCGGCGTTGAGTTCCACCACATACACGCAATGCCTCTATTCAGCGTAAAGTGGGGAACGGAATTATCAAAAGAGAACGGAGTGTCTTAACACTAGGTTTTCTGATTCCCTCTACCTACTCTGCTATGTGCGGGATACAGCGTGAAGCTAAAAAAAAAAGAAAAATATATGAAGCTGATGTGATCTTTTTTAATGATTCCCATTTTTATGTAAACTAGTGACCTCGATTTAGGTAAAACATGCATTGCCTTAGCAACGTATGTCATTTTATACATATGGTAGTGTGTTATATTCATCTATATGTAAATACGTGAAGCAAAAACTTTGGACCGCTTTTTACGAAAATTATGCGGACATAGGAGCATAAAATTTTGTACACTTACAGTTTATATAGAGAAGGAGTGCAGAATGCTAACATTTTTTTTAAAATAATGCATAAAAAATATATTAAATTAACAAAATAAATGTTACACACACCACCTTGGTTAAATATTCACTTTTATATAAAGTGACATATACATCGCTAAAGACAGCGCGTTGTTAACGCGTCAACGGGGACACTAGTTTTATTAATTTAGTATATTTCTAGAGGTCATCGTGCAGTAAACCGCGGTGTTTGACTAAATGCAATTAGTTATGGGTTCGACTCCCACTTGGGGGCATCGAGTTCCGCTACTTAACACGCAAGTTTTCAAATTCAGGCGGGAAACGACGAACGGAGTGTCTTAACTCTAGGATTTTTCTGATTATCCTGCTATGCGGGCTAAATTGAAAAGCTGCTAATATTTCAGTAGCGTCAAATCTTATAATTCTGTCTGCATAATTTTCGTAAAAAAGGTCGAAAGCTTTTCTTTCATATATTAATATTGATATTTAACTAAATAAAATAAAATAAAAAAAAGTCGTTATTATCTCTGACCTGCTTACAAATTTAAATACATGGACTTATAACTAAAATTTATTTATTGTTAATATTTTTTAAATATCTATAGCTTCTTTTTTTTTTTAATTTAACTACTTTGTTTTTATACAATTTAGTTAAGTAGAGAGAAAAGGTCGGACAGCGTAGAGGCGCGCTAATGCTCATTTTAAATGGAGTTTTTTTTTAATTTTCATGTTTTTTCAGGTAATTGATGAAAGGGCAAAGACAATAAAGACTCTATTAGAATTTGTTGCTGAACACAGATTGTTATTTACAAGTACTGATTTTGTTAACTTTTTGCAGGTAGGTCTTGTTTTCTTTGATAGTCTTATATTATACATATCTACGTTATTAAAAGTATTGTCATAAACATCGATATTTGTGTGTGTGTGTGTGTGTGTGTGTGTGTGTGCGTGTGTGTGCAAAAATGTGTGTGTGTGTGTAATGTTCGGTCATTCTGTGGAAAATGTAGTTTCAAGTTGATGAACTGATTTCGATGCGGTTTTTTTTCTTTTCGGAAGCCAGCGTTTTCCTTGCGTTGGTTCTTAGCTATGTTTGGTAAAAATCAACCAAGCGGTTTGAAGAGTATCAGATCTTTTCCGAAATAATATATGGCATTTTAGGTAAAATGTAGAATATATTTTTATTTACTTATCATTATTGTGTAAGTGTAAGCTTTCACCTTATTTTTTATTAATTTAAAATATTTTTTTATAAATATATGTTTTAGACTGGCTATCCAGAACCGGAATCTAAACCAGCGGCAGGTGTCATAAATACAATAAGATCTTCCCTACATTTACCAATAGAAGAGACTCCGCCACTGGAATATCAAACTTCTGATGATGAAGCTAGAAGTCCTAACGGTATGTTTATAGAGGCCATATTTAATATAATCTATCAGCGTAGAAATACATGTTTTTGAAAGTAGTGATAAATTATATATTTATTTAAGAGTGACTTACTGTCAAGACACTCTGTCCACTGTCCGCTGTCAAGATACTGTCTCCACTTTCCACCTGAAACAGCAATATATTGCATGCTGATTAGTGGCGAAAAACTCAACGCTGCACTTTATTATTTTTTTAAATATAGGCATTCATTTCAGTGGAGATCGAACTTGCAACTATTGCTTTACAGTCAGACTTCATCCTACTATGCCATGATGGCTTTGTTATTATTTATTTTTTTTTATAATTATTTATTTGTTTTTTTTGGGGAAAGTAGTAAAACGTAAGGCCAAATACAGCGGTGAACAGTGTCATGACACTAGGTGCTCTCTCTGAGTATCCTTGCTGTGCGAAATAAACGTGAAGTCAAGTTTAGTTTTAATGAAACATGAATTTTAAATTTTTGTAACAATATTATTATATCTTTTTTAGTACAAATAACGCCAGATAACACAGTCGCAAGCACATCAAACACATTAACAAAGACATAGACATATCACAAATACCGATATACGAAGCGGCGGAAATCGAAATACGGGAATCACCCAAACAAGCTGCTAAAAACTATCAGACGTTCCAACAGCTTTCGCATCCATAAACTCCATAGAGAGCCTCGACAGCGACCTCTACGACGAACTGTCAAAAGTGACATTAGACAAGAGCTTGACAGTGACAAGTGTCAAAAGGAATGTGTTGCCAGATTTAATTAATTTTGATGTACCATCTACGTCGAAATTTGAAGATTATCATACTATGCCGAATTTAAATTGGATAACGCAAGCTCCTTTTCTTCTACTGTGTTTATGATTCGAGTTCTGTGCATGTATGAAGAAAGAGGTTCTAGGTTATCTCTGTATAGTAAAAGGAGTGGTCTGTCTCTTTCTAATGTCGAGAGTAAGACAAGGACGGAAGATAGTTATGTGTTCGAAGCGGGCTATTTGTTGAACTCTGGCAAAGCGAGGTGTGAAGATATGGGTGACTATCAGAGAGCATTTGATTGTTATAAATCGGGAATCGAGAAAATGTTGATTGGAGTTCAGAGTGAGTATTACTTTATATATTTTTTTCGTATATATGATTGCATGTGTGTTCACATATGATTTCATGTGGGGTACCACATATGATTTCATGTGTTCGCATATGATCTCATGTTCACGTAAGCATTCTCATGGTGTTCACAAGGATTTCATGACTCACATATGATTTCATATGTACACATATAATTTCATGCGTTTAATGTGTGAATTTTCAATGGTCAAGCATATGATGTCACATATGAGTGACGCTTTTATTCGTGCGCTAAGACTCTCGACTAGATTTATCTATTTCATTACTTAATATAAAATGAAAGATTGGTTAAACACGGTTTCTCTTTAGTTAGCTTCTAAGAGAAGCCGATGTTTTGTAGTTTAGGTTTCTATTTTGGCTAATATAATGGTAAAAAATAAAAATATACAATTCTTATAGCAAATTTTCAACGCTACACTTGTCTTACGAGAGTAAAAAAATGAAAATACCGGATTGGATTGATGGAATCCCCGAGAGTGCATTATTAGGGCTGTATCCTCCCGCACATAGCAGGGTAGGCAGGTGAGGGAACCAGAGAATCTAGTGCTAAGACACTCCGCCTTCTTTAACATTTCGTTCCCAGATACATTTCTATTGGTCCCAAATATGCCAATAACTTTACTATCAATAAATCAATTAGAATAAAAGTAGTTTATCTTGAAATTTTATCACATTTATCACCCTGATATTGTAAAAACCTCTATAAGATAATGTTACGACCATATTTTTAAATAGAAAAAAAAAGTAAACTGAAAATATGGGTATATTTTTTATTAATTTTAAATTACAGAAATAACTTTATAAAAAAAAATGCTTATGTATAATAATTTAAAAGTAACAAGATTTGTACACCTGCCTCTAAGTATATGTATAAATCTTTAAAAATGTCAGCTTTTGTTTAGTGATTTAAACTATACGGTTTTATCGAATTACGTTACTGCTTCGTAGTACTTCCTTCCACGTACCATTCAGTTGTGGAATTTCCTACTTGCAGCAGTGTTTCCAGGTCGATATGACATGAGTATCTGAAGATACTTTTGAAAAAGGCGTGTCTATTCCCACCTCAAAGGTGACAACGCACCTGTAGCTCCCTTGGTGTTACACGAGGTCGTGGACGTCGCTGATCGCTTACTATCAAGTGACCCGTTTGCCTTGTCCTTTCCCTAAAAAAATTGCTTATAATAGAAATAATTTAAAAATACGCTCGAATTTTTATATATTTCCTGGTATTTTTATGCCGGACACTTAAAAATATAACATGTTATAGATTAGTCCAATTTCTCAATAAAAAGAGAGAAACAATTGCTCGATACAGAAAAGAATATTTTTTAAGTTATTCACACACTTAGGATAAAAAAATAACGTGGACATAAATTTTAACGTACAACGTAGCGGAGACTCAAAAAGGTCCCAAAAGATGCAGGTTCGAGTCCCGCTCGAAAATTGTTATGCATTTTCTTATTTAATAATTATCTTATTTAAAATATTATTGTTTTAAAATATAAACAGTTCGATATAAGTAAACCTTTATTAACCCACTTATAGATAACGTTATCAAAATTGTTTAATCATCGTCTACATTCAGCGACTGCTAGCTACTTGTTCTAATAACACGTATTTTTTTTTAATATAAAATATGGACTTTTTACACATATGCGCGTATATGACGGAGTATAATAGGATTGTTTGTAAGTGATTTGTGATTATTGTGACTGAGATATTGCGTGTTGAGTGGCGGAACTTAACGCCGTGTTTTGTCTTAACAGAGCAGTGAATTAAGAATTGTTAAATTCTCTTTAGTGGGATTCGAAACAACAACTAATGGTGTATTCACTTAGATTGATGTTTGGATACATCTGGATGGCTAAATTATAATTAATATATGTACCTATAAAAATAATTGTGTGTTTAAGTCCGTACCAGGCGTGAATAAGTTGAGAAATGTAAAATGCATTTTTTCAAATCAGGCATTTTTAAGTTGAAATGTTATATGTTAATTCTGTTTGTATGTTATGATTTTCTTCTTCCTCGAATGTATTTGATTTATCTTATAAATAAACAATAAACCAATTCTCGCCTGGTAACGATATTTCATATACTTAATTATTGATATATTTACATTGTCATTTTTATTTTTTCATTTCCTGGGTTTGGTAACAATGCAAAGCGCGGCGTTGAGTTCCGCCACTCAGCACGCAATGCCTCGCTTCGGCGGAAAGTGAGGAACGGAGTGTCTTAACACTAGGTTCCCTCTGCCTACCCTGCTATATGCGGGGTACAGCGTGAAGCTATGTATGTCATTTTTATATATTTTTACTTGTATGTTTATATATTTTTACAGCTGACACTGATCAACAGCGACGAGCGCTCATAAAGGAGAAGACTAACAAATATTTATCATACGCCGAGGCGATATATAAGAACCATTTGTGCAACGTAGAGCAAAGTGTTAGTGTATTTGTTTTTATCCCATATCATAGTGTTAAGACACTCTGTTCTCTCTCCGAAGAGACGTGGCATGTTAAGTGGAGAAACTCAACACAGCTTTCTGTCTTAATACAGTAGAATTCTCAAGTAGATAATTTATTAATAATCACTCTCACGAGTGGACATGGAACCCACAACCGTCGCATGTCAGTAATGGTATAACTGCGCTACGCTGACCTCAATTTTAATATATAAACCATAAACTGGACATATCCTATACTAGTATAACACGAAAGACCAGTAAGCTACTGTAAGATTGTTCAGTAAGATACTTACTTGTAACAGAAAGATACTGTCTGTAATTACTAATATTTATTAGTAACTAGTATTTTAACCGATTTCAGTAATTAATATTTTAACCGATTTCAAAAAAGATGAACGTTCTCAATTCTATTGTTGTTTTTATGTGTTTCCGCGTAACTTTTAACTGCGTGAACCAAATATAACATTTATTTTATCTATGTCAGCTAGCCATTTAAATTTAACATTTGACGAATAGTTTTTGAGTTATTTGTAATAATTTGAGATTTTTTAGTTCAATTTTTTTTTAATTAAAATTTTAACTATTATTTAAAATTTACAGCTATTACCAGAAAAAGACACAGCATGTCGTCTACACGGCATTCCTCTGTCCATGTTAAAGAGAAATTATGAGGATCTTTCACAGTATCGTGTGTTGGCGGTTCTTGGACAAACTATGATGCTAGTCCTAGATAAGAGTGATCAAGCTTGCTATGCTATGAAGGTAAGAACCTTACGCGAGAATCGAACTTGTTACTTATAGATATTTTAGAATGTCATAAGCTTGATAAATTAACTTGCTAATACATTTTTTATTCATAAGAATTAAACAATTTTATAGAATTTTTTGTTTGAGAATATTTGATTTGTTTCATTGAAAAATTAAATAAATAAAAAATAGTGATGTTTTGTAATGTAATTTTTTAATATTTATTTCATAAATGATTCACTTTTATACTTAAAGCCGGTTATCGCATGGGATGTGGTAAATTTCGTACACCCAAAATTTTATTTGAAACAAGATAATAATATTTAATCATTTTTTAAAAATGTTATTCTCACACTATAAATACCGAAAAATATTTAGAAACGTATAAAAATTTGTACATAGCAGAATTCGAACCCACGCCTCTTAAAATCTGTTTAAGTAATCTAACCATTAAGCTTTACACGTTTTTGATTTCAAGTGTTAATTACACGCTTAGGACTTAAGCCAAAATTCTTATACATTTGTTACAACTGCCTTTATTGTTACTATCTTTCATTGGGTAGTGGAAATTTGTAAAAAATTTCTAAACAAGAAAAATAAGTTGCAAAAAGCTTAAAAAAATTCGACATAGTGACATAAGAACGTATGGTTTAATCGATTAGAGCGCTTGGACAGCTTCTAAGAGACATGGGTTCGAATCCCGATATGTTCAATAATTTAACAACACACAACTTTATTTAAAAAAAATATAATAGTTTTACATAAAATTTACATTACGTTGAAATTTGTATACTTTTTAAAATATTTTCAAGTAGTCATATTTTTCTCCATCGCACAGGTTATACAAAAAATACCAAATAATCTAACAGAATTCGACGATTATTTCCAACAAAGGAACAATGAGACACGACAACCAATACTACCCACTGTCATACCTTACATGGTACCTCTCCACGCGTACATAGAAACTAACAACCTAATATTCCTCATACTAGCATACGCTCCCGGCGAAAAACTATTCGATTACATCAAAAATTATGCAAAATCGATACCCAACACTCCAGCCCGAGAACTAAATCTAGAAAACGTGTTCTCAGAACCAAAGAAAAAGGAAATCGATATACAAAACGATAATATCGATGTCACAGATAGTGCACCAAAAGATAAACAAACGAATATCGATGTGGCTAAAATCGATTTGACTGATAATTCGAGACGGGAAACAGATGATGTGAATGAGAATGAAATAAAGACTGACAGCTTAGATAATATTGATGTATCGGTTAATCAATTAGTGATAAATTCGCAGAAATTATTACTTAACGTGGATAAGGCTTTGACAGATGTCCCTAGAATTAGTGATGTGAAAGAAGATAATGTAATAAAAGTAGGAGAGATGGAGAGAGGAATAGAGAGTGTGAGCCCTAAAAGTGATAGAAGTGAAACGTCTAATAATAAAAATGTAAGTATTTAAGTAATTAAATAAAAATTATTGTTATTTTTATTTTTATTAAAATGATTCAAGAAAAGTTATTATAAATATTAATGTTATGAGCAGGTCAATAGTGTTAGATATGTAGTGATGGTTTTTTAGTTTTGATCGCTTAGTAGTTTTTGTAATTTTTTGCCTTTTTTTTGGGATATTATATTTTTGTGAGATTCAGATTAAATTATTTTCATTTCTTAACTCTGGGAAGACAAAGTGCAGCGTGCGAGTCCCGGTACTCAACATGTAATGTACCGGTTTTGGGCAGAAGGTGAAGAATGTAATATATTACATATAATACACGATTTCACGATCCCTTCTGACTACCCGGTTGCTATGCGTGATAAAAATCTTGATTTTGACAAAGTATTAAAGAAAATTGGAATGTGGAAAGTATTATTAATAATTCTTTTTAGGAGTATTGCCTTTTTTGCCGTCTGTACCTATCAGAAAAACTTGTTTAAGTAAATATTTATAAATGTTTTGATATGAGGAAAGTCACTTAAAAGCATGATGACCCCCCGGAGGACATGCATGAATAGGTTAATGACTATGAACGAGGCGTGCGAGGTATGCAGGGACCGTAGCGTTTGGCGTTCCGTTCTCTCTGACTACCCCGCTAGGGACAAAGCGTGAAGTTGGGTAGGTAGGTAGGTTTAGATACGTATTTGATAACGATATTTTGGTAGTTGCGTGCGGCGCGCGGCGCGGGCACGTGCGGCGCGGTGCCGGCCGGCGTCGTGCGGCGCTGGGCCGCGCAGCTGCTCGCCGCGATACAGGCGTTACACATGTGCGGGGTCATATGCAGGTGGGGGAACTTGTTTACATACTTTGTCATTATATTAAAAGGCTATAATAACTTTAGATCCTTGTGTTTAAAACTATGCGGATAGACGAGTATGAACTTTAGCATATGGGTGAATATACGCTATTTGAATTCCAATGGTCCATTGAAAAAAAGTATGTTAAACTTATTGTATTGTTGTTTCTGTGTGCTTAAACAATAAATTATGTTCTCTTTTATTGGGCCCTGCCATAGACATTCTACGATGTAATTGTTAAATTTAAGGCATTAATAGCTTAAAATAGTTAAAAATGTATACTCCTCTGGCTCCTTCCCATTACTGAATTATTATTATAATGATTTTAATAGCTAGATACTTCAAATGCGTATAAATTATTAAGTATTTTTAATATAATCATATGGGGAAGAGTAAACACTGCATCATATTTTATCAAAATATACTGTAATATTTATTGTATAAAAAAATACATATTGCAAGCCATTTAAATGATGTCACTTCATCTGGCAAAATTCAAAGAAAAAAACTGCCTTAAAATAGCAATGGGATGTTATTGGCTTTCGTTGAATTACGAGCGCAATAATAGTGAGAAGTTAGCAGCAAGCCAACGATGTGCTGGAGCAACTCCAATAATATTATAGTTTCAGTTTGCACCACCGTTGACAACGTGTTTGTGCCAGTCGTATTTTTGAGTATTTCCTTGGTAAGTATATCGTTTCCTTGTATTTTACTGTGCCATGAAATTTAATATCTCCACAATGCAATGTTTATTGTATGCGTCATGTAATAATGTTAACTGTGGTCAGAAAAACGAGTGATGTTGTGTTTTTGTAGGTTATGTCGATTTTATGTCAGCCTCTGAAGTGTCACCCTCTGGTATATTTTTGTAACAGAGTGAAATACAGAGGCGCCGTAGTGAGAATTCATGACGTAGTTTTTTTTTTTTCGTTAATATTTAATGTTTCTTAGACTTCATTTCAATTGTTCTAGAGACTCCTGAGTACAATCAGATATCATGCATGAATTTGTTAAAAAAGAACAAACAAGTGGAAGAGGTTAGGAAAAAAAAAAGCGTCAAGTTGGAAAGATTGGGCGCTACCAAAGGATTAAAAATGATCCGAAGTTATGCCCCGAATTCACAAAGAAAAGAAAAAGGGCAGCAATGTACGAAGAAAGAAAAGGGGCAAACAAGATACTAAATGATATGACTGAAAGGGAAAAAGGCCAATAGAAAAACATGGAGAGAGAGAAGACTAAAAAGTGCACAGAGATCGCGTAAAGCTACAAACTAATAGATAATGAAGATCAACCTCCACTCCGCCTCCAAACAACATCGCCTACTGTTAAAAAGGTGGTCAGAAATTCAGCGGAAATCGCGAAATGAGACTTTATAAAAAAAAAAAAAAAACAAAAAAATTGAAATTAAAACAATTACGTCAAAGGTACATGACTAAAGGTATAAAAACGCAAAGCGCCTCTCCCAAAACAGAAAATGAAACTCAAAAGTGGCCAATCTCTACAGAATAACTACTAAGGAGAATGTAGATTTAGGTGAAGAATTAATATTTAGTGAGGTGATCCAAAATCAACTCAATGAAAATATAAAGTTGACAACAAATCATAACGAAAGAAGATATTTATGAAAGTATTAAGTGGTAAAATGGTCAGGAAGTAAATATATAAAGTGTTGAATCAAATTAATATGAAACCTATAAAAACAGACATCTATTGCAAATAAAAAAAGTTTATTAGATATGACACGGAAGACAAGAAACGATAAATGAATTCGGAAGCTACAGAAAATATAGTCGTGCAGAGCTTTTGAAGAAGATTAAAAATAGCAGAGTATGCTCCCGGTAAAAAAAGATAGCATTACAAAAAAAATAAAAACAGAAGAGATTGTTACAGGACACTATGAAAAATCTACACGCCAAGTTTATAAAACAAAACATATATATTATAACATTAAGTTACTACACTGTTTTGCTCTAATGACCTTTTGGGTTATGCTACTCCAAACATCCACCAAAGAGAAACTTGTTTATGTATAATTCATGCAAGCATGGAGCTGACCTTTGGTTTCCTTAAAAATGGCAACATTATAGATTATCCAAACTATAAGAGTATGCTTACTTGCTTGACCATTTTACCAGTGCCAATATACGTATGAAGCGTAACAGAGTATTCTTACAAGTTTCTAAACCCAGCTGGAGAGTGAGTAGTATTTAAGCAAAAGCATTTAGTTTCAGAAACTGCTGATTCTATTCTCTATGCAAAGAAATGGAAAAATTATATTGTGATGACTGATAGTTCTGCAGTTGTGTTTAAATACCCTCGAGACTGATAGGTACAAGTACCATTAGATAGAACTAGCCTAGCCTGGAGACTGATAGGTGTACCATTAAATAGTACTATTGTTATGTTTTATGAACGAAGTTTATATTTTTATTTTATTTTTATTCCGATTAAAAGGCCTTAAATATGGCTTTTAATTTTTTGAACGTTTTTAATTTAAAAATGTCAAACAGTATTGTGATTGTCATCCCAGATGAGACTTTTAAGCAGAAAGCACAATTTGTTATTTGATACGGGTAATTAAAAGTTTAGCCTTTAACAAAACCATTAATATTAAAAATAAGATTGCATTTTGAAACTGTTAAGACTGAATGCATCTTGTATTACAAAATGGCGACAAGAGCTTCAATTAATAAAAATATTCAAATACTACAATTTATTATGTTTTATTTAATATGAGTCTTCTTTTATTAGGTAATAATGAATGGCTTGTCATTTCCTGCTTTTAGTTTGTCACCATTTCTGCCAATAGTGTCACTCCTCTGGTAACATATATATTTTCTTTCTGGTACTTATAAAATTTAAAAAAATGGGGAAATCGTCTGGCCTTTTATCATTAACTATTAATAAATAGTGCCAAGTAGACAAATTATCAATATCGAATGGAATAGGACTACATTTTCTATATGGGCACAAAAAACTAAATAGCGTATATTCACCCATATATATATATAATATTTCCTTTGAAATTCTTCCATATATTTTTTGTATTCATGTCTAAAAACGTTTTTGACACACATCAATAGAATCTCTACAAGTTATAATAAATACACTTAATAAAAATTTATGTAATATTAATTTTAATTAATTATATTTTTTATCAAAGTATATTAAAATATATTAATTCAATTTTTATTAATAATATCTTTATGCAACAAATATACAACTGTAATGATTCCCTTATAAAAGTGCAATTAAAATTTACCAAACCATTAAAAACTAAAATCTTCAAATTATACACATACATTCTTTTGTATAAATTAAATTCAATATTAAAAAAACAAAATTAAGAAATCCACTCTCGCATACTAAAAAAATATGAATTAAAAACTCATATTAAAAACAAATTTTGAGACCTCAACCCATCAAACATACTACTGGGTGACCAAGGGAGATAATCCTCTCTCACATACATGATCGAAGCCACCCGGACAGAGTGTCGCCTAAGCAGGCTGCACGTACACAAGCGATTCTCGCGCACTACTATGTACGTGGCGCCGGAACTACACGCGCTCTTCGTGTTCGGGGACGTCGATAAGGCGTGTGACTATTGAGCTTTGGTGCCATTATGCATCAACTTATATGTGGTTTGTAAGTATATGTAATAAATATTTTTTAAATAAAACCAGAAACAATTATCCATTTTTTTCATGTACTAGTTCTACTCTTTTAATATAAATAAGGAATGTATGGTTATAAATAAGTAATTTAAGTACTACCCAAATTGCATCTTTAAAATATTTAATTATCTTAGATAAAAGGTTTCTGAACGAGATCTCTTTTGTAGATAATATTATATTTTACAAATAAAAATAATTTGCATCACTCAAACCCGCGCGAATGTTCAAATCTCTTAATCTTTTCATTATAGTCCATGTACTTATAAGCTTATGTTTCTATAAAAGTTTTACATATAAAAGTATGAATTAATAACGAACAAATCATCTTTCGACACTTTTACATTTATAATATTAATAGAAACTACCACATAAAAAAAAATAGATTCATTCATACAATTTCCTGCAAAGAAGAGTTGGCAGAAGTTAACATCGACCTTCACTTTACAAAAATGGGGGAAAAGTGTGTGTGTGCGTGTGTGTGTGTGGGGGGGGGGGGGGGGGGGTACGTTACGACGTACCTTTAGTAAGTAATCTTATAATAATATAATAATAATATATTTTAATTTGCATCCCCCAGCCTCTATCCCACTACCACCGTGAAGTGTTTACAAGTCACACTATATTGCAACTGCCAGATGGACTCACTGTAGAAGAAAAGTCTTTATTGACTCAGGTATACTAAATATTAATTAAATAAGAAATTGGATATTTTAATACTATAATAAAAAAAATATATTGGTCATATCAATTAAATCCCTACTTTATATCGTTTGAAGCAAAACAATGTCCATTACAATTTATTAATTGTTTCTTCTATGACTTTTTTTTAACTTCATGCTGTATCCCGTATATAGCGGGGTAGACAGAGGGAACAAGAGAACCTAGTGTTAAGACACTCCATTCTCGTTCAACATTTTCGTTCCCTTCTATGACTTGATTGGTAAATAAATAAATATAATTAGAATATTAGTTATATGTGACACTTAAACGTCTGTCGTGGCGCAGAGGCACAAGCGTGCGACTGTAAGCGCGACAGGTTGTGGGTTCGATCCTCACTCCAGGAAATGGAATGGAATTTTTCATTTCCTGGGTTTGGTAACAATGCAAAGCGCGGCGTTGA
The DNA here is from genome assembly GCA_033558755.1 of Philaethria dido. Taxonomy (NCBI): domain Eukaryota; kingdom Metazoa; phylum Arthropoda; class Insecta; order Lepidoptera; family Nymphalidae; genus Philaethria; species Philaethria dido. Next base: position 137,952 of record JAKGSA010000600.1, read on the forward strand.
AATCTGCCACTCACCACGCCTCTATTCAGCGGAAAGTAGGGATCGGAATGTTTTAACACCTAAATAAACCTATTTATCATGGGAAACTAAATTGTTGTAAGAGAACGGAGTGTCTTAACACTAGGATCCTGGTTCCCTCTGTCTACTCTGCTATATGCGGGTTACAGCGTAAAGTTAAAAAAAAAACAATCATTTTATATATCTTAAATAAGAAATATAATTTTAATATAATATTATATATTTCAGCTCCTAACATTCGAGCCATCAGAACGTCTAAATTACGAAGACATCAAAAGTCAATCCATACTTTTAAACACACAGAATGGCTCCACATTAGTGTCTAGTGTCTAGTGATTAGTGACTCTACCTTAAGTGTCTTAAAATGACGCTGCTTTGTCTTGTTTGAAGTAAGTTTTTTAGATATAAAAACTTTTTGATATGAAACATTAATTTATTTTATAGTCGATGTTGATATTGTGTGATAATGGAACAAAATATTTGGAAATATCTTTAAGTATAAATGTGAAAGAAAAAGACAGATCTATTTGTAAGAAAGAGACAAAAAAAAAAATTTTTGAAGTCATTTAAGACAATGTAATTTGTATTATCTCTTCTTGAACTCCATAATTGATAGTTCTGGGTTTGATTCCCATTCAAGGGAATATTATAATTGATATTTTGATCTGTTTAATAAGAACGCGGCGTTAATAACCATCACAATATTTCTAAAAATCAACAGAAAGAGGAGAACTATACATATGGCGAGGCGTTCATACGACACGGTTCCACCGGCTTGCCTTAATTATTAAAATGCAAGTATGAAACCTAAAAAACAGGTCGATAGAAAAATGTGGAGCTTAATTTGTAAGTGAGTTTGCAAAAAAAAAAACAAGGTTTAAAAAAACAGGCTTGAGAGCTAAAGAAGAAAAAAAAAAAGGTCGTCAGAAAAATATTGGGTAAGAATTGAAAAAAAAAAAAGCAAGACATATAAAAAGCCCCTTAAAAAAAGGTCATCACCACTTCTTTGATTTCGATAGTGGAATTAATTCGATACTGAAATTACGTGTTGTTAATTAGTGAAAATACTCCTTTACATTCTATATCCATACTTCTTAACATACCGGCTTTTAAAATTTTTCGGCTTCCCTAAATATACATGTATCGACTTCCTTAAATAATACCGGCTTTTCTAAATTTACTGGCTTGCCCAATTAACAGTCACACCTCCCACTGCCATATATCCTAACACTGTTAGTCCTTTAAACCCAAAAGAATACTTCTAAGCACAAGACGTCAAAACACGTGTACGTCTTTTGACGTACTTAGTAATACATATCACTAAATATTCTCCTCTTTTTAATAAGTGAAGTGAATATAAATAATATAAACGTATCTTAGTACATTTCTAATACAAGAAATACGTACAGGGATTTCGTCTTAAATATAATGTTACTGTTTGTATTATAAACATTCAACTTACTAGAGTCGTCAATTTGACGTTTTTGAATTTTTTATATATAAAAGAAAAATATATAAATATAGTGTCAAAAAAAAGTATTTAGTACATCTAGAAAGATAGAAAAGCAAGTAATTTTTTTATCTTTCCAGATGTACATATCCGTACAGTCGTGAATAAGTTGATAAATCGATATTGTATATTAATCAAGGTAGACATCTATAAGTTGAATTTTGATAGTTTTCGCTATTATCTAGTTTTCGTTACGATTTAGTTTTCATATCTCATCGTCCGTTACGGTTCGTGTGTAGTTATTTAATATCGAATGTGATCATTTAGATATCAATATGTTTGACGGTTTTGACTCTTATATCATATGATATAGTTATGTTTTGATATATCGGTCTCTATTAGGTTTTTATTTATGTTTTCATATATCGGTCTCATCCCTATTAAATTGACTTTTGTTATTTTTACTTAACGCTTATTTGCAAGTCGCCTTATCAACGTATTCACGCCTGATATAGATATATTTGTAGTCAAAAGGTAAGATAATTAGTTTAGTATTAGATAGTGATTAGTGTTGTTAACTTTAGATGTTTTTTTAACACATGATTTTAGATTCTTCCTTCTAGATATCTATATATTTAGTTATATTTTTGTTTGTCAGTGTAAAATTAATATGTACTTCATTTTAAATTATATCACACTTAGAATAAGAAAAAAATTAGTAACACATAAAATTTTTAACATAGTAGAATTCGAACCCGCATCACTTAGACCTCAAAACGTCTATAAGTGAAAATACCTCGAGAAAAATAATTACTATTTTTTTAAATTATTTGCCCACATTCGTAAATTTGAATCTCAATTTTATACGAGTATATTTAGAATGAAGTAACATTAGCTCAGTATTAGAAATACCAATAGTTCAACCAACTTCAAAAAAAAGATTATCAATTCTTAGTTTAGACTGTATGTTTTTATGGGTGTTAATGGATAACTTTATTCTGGGTGAACCAATTTCGATGATTTTTTTTTAATATGATAGCTAGTGCTTCTCCTGTGGTCCCATTTAAATTTAGTTAAGATCTGTCGAGTAGTTCTTGAGTTATTTGTAACAATTAAATTTTGTTAGTGCATTTCATTTGTAGTATTTTTCTAGAAAAAACAATTTTTTGATAGTATATTGTAAAATGTATTATAGTATAGTTCCTAGCTAGAAAATATGGTTATTTTAGATTTGTCAAAATTGTACTTATCACTGGAGTAAGGTTAAGGGAGGCTCTTAAAGACCAAAAAAGGGATGTATTTATATGACATCTTTAAATTTCAAACTAAGTTAATATACTAAACGGTATATAAAATTTAATAATATATGTATGTTCTTCGGTATAGCCTCTGTTTACTCAGGAACGTTAATTAGTGTTTAATTCAGATTATATTACAATTACATTTAAATATTATTGCATTTTACAATGTAAGTAAACTCGAAACTGTTGTAAATTCTGATTTAACTCACTTACTATAAATACATTTTAGTATATTCCCATAGATTGTCTGGTTTTGAGTTTAGGCGGTTCATATTTTTGTAACTATTAAGGTACAATACTTGGCTAATTGACGTTTCTGTATGTTAAATATCAATTTAAGTAATTAAATTATGTTTATTTAATTGGAATTTAAATAGATTGAATGTCTAGAAAAAATATTTTGAATATAGTTTTGTAGTGTTTCTATTTTTCTCAGCGTCTTTATTTTTGATATTCTTTATAAGGTGTGCTTTATCTAGTCTAAAATTATATTAGAAATCAAAATTTTGTGATATTTTTATTTAAATACAGTAAGGTAGCGTCTGAACTTAAACACGAAGGTTGTAGGTTCGATTCCTATATGGGGTAATAATTATATTTAATTATTTCCATTTCCCTGCTCTAGTAAGACAAATCGCGGCGTTGAGTTCCATCATTCAACATGTAATGTCTCTCTCTGCCTGCCCTCATACGCAGTATAAAGGGAAAGCTGCAAAAAGAATTAAAACGTGTACTAGTAATGAAATAAAAACTATTGGAATAGTACAAATAATACATTTTTAATTTTATGGTCTCATTACGTGAACGATTCCATTTTTTTAAATGTTAAAAGTACTTTTTTAAGGTTTAAGGATTGTTTTTTTTTTGTTTTTTTTTTTTTGTGCTATGAATTGAAATTTAGGTGCATTTTTATATAGATTGCTAATTTAATTGTAAAATGTACAAAACTGATTTATATATAAATGATTGACAAATTTTATTTAGTTTTTCTTGAGTAATATTAGTAGCTTTTTAGTAGCTTACTTAAAAATCTGCAGCGTATTTAAATTGGTATACTGCAAAATATTTGTTAGTACTAAATAAAGTAATTTATTATTTAAGACTATACCCGTATCAGGCGTGAATAAGTTGATAAATCGAAAATAAAAACTTAATTGCAGGAATTTTTAAGTTTTAACTATAAATTCAACTTTTCTTTCCTCGATTTTTTTTTATTCACTCATTTATACACGATAGATATAAAGTAATCCGCCATTGCACATTTACTTTAAATGTTACTAATGTAATTCATATTCTTTATGTGCAATAAAGTATAAAAAAATTAAAAAAAATAATCCTCATAAAATTCTATACACAAGTTATCAACCTATACACGCCTGGAACGTATTAATTAAGATGATTTCTAATTATTTTATAAGTGAAGAATATTTGCTTTTCTTTATATGGGCTAGTGCATTTTGTAAAATTAAATTACATTTATTTACTTATAGATCTGGTTTCAAGTATTATTTTATTTATTTGTATGTGTCTTTTTAATAAATAAAATAAAAAAAAGAAAAAAAATGTAAGCATTTATTAGATGTTATTAAAGATTATGATCCCTATAAAAATAATATTTAGAAGCTATCTTGGCGGAGTGGAATAGCGCCTGTCTGTAATGGTGCGCGATCGTAGTGGATTATTTATTTTCACTTCACCATTCTAGTAAGATATAACGCGGCGTTGAGTTCCACAACTCAACTCGTAATATCTCGAATTTAGGCGGAAAGTAGAGAACGGAGTGTCTTGACACTAAGTTACCCTGCTATGCGTAATAAAGCGTGAAGCTGAAAAAATATAATATAGCGAGATTCGAACTCAGACCCCTTAGATATTAAATCACTTTGTTCCAGTCAATTAAACTTAACTTCACATTTTATCCCTAATGGGGTAGTCAGAGGTCCGGAGCGCTAAACGCTACGGCCCCTGCATACTTCGCACGCCTCGTCCACAGTCAATAATCTCTTCATGCATGTCCTCAAGAGGTCTTCATGCTTTTTACGTGACCTTCCTCCAATTAAGCTATATTATATATATATACTTAATTGAATAATATATATATATATATATATATAGCTATATTATATTCAATTAAGCTATATGGTCATATCTCGCTATATTATAATTTCTATTATGTATATATTAGAAAGTATGTAGCTATTTTTATATAATACAAGTAAAAGTGGTTAATGTAATTCATATAAGAAAAAAAACATCAGTGTTTTTTATTAAACGTCATAAATGTAATGTGTTTTATTTATTATTATTATTATAAGATTAAATTTTGTAGAGAAAATAACTATTTCTTAGTTGTGGGTTCGATTACATTGAAAAAATATTCTTGAAGTATCGTTTTTCTAGTCAAATAAGATGCAGTCCATGGCAATTCGGAAATATAATGGCTTTAAATAAAAGTGGAGAATGCAGAGTTTAATAGCTTCTCTCTACAAATCCTGCAGATTATAAGCTTCGTCTAGATAAAAATTAAAAGTAGATACTCCGTCCTACTACAAAACACATCGGCGTGATTTCTCTTCTCTTCTTAATAAAAAAATATATATGAAATTGTCCCAGAGTGGGGATCTAACTTATAACTTATAATTTTTGTTTGGTGGTAGGAGGTTCGTCCTCCGTCTGGCTCGCGACCACTATCATGTCAAAGACGAACCGCCAAATATCTAATGATGTGTTCCGGTTCGATGGCATGTAAGCCAGGTTTTCCCCTTTCCCACCCATCCTTTCCTCAAAATGTAGTGGTTCCGATAGCGGACTACTACATTGTCCTCCCCTTCCATCTGTATCCTCTAGGTTGGCAACGCATCTACAACGCCTCTGGTGTTGTAGATGTTCATGGGCGAAGGTAACCACTTACCATCAGGTGGTCCTTCTGCTCGTTTGCCATCAGTTATCCATAAAAAAAAAAAAAAATAACCAATCGCATTTACAGTCAGACGCCACAAAGTTTTCTAGATACATAGTGGTCTTATTATTTGAATAGGACATACATACATACATACACAGCTTCACGCTGTATCCCACATATAGCGGGGTAGGCAGAGGAAACCGACGTGTTAAGAAATTCCGTTCCCCACGTTCATTAAAGGAACGGTCTCCGTTCCGTTAATTGAATAGGACTTACTTATAAATAAATACATACATATATAAAGAAATAAAACAACAGTTTCACTCCTCATAGGGTAGTAAAATAGAACATAGTGTCAAGATACTTCGTGACTTTCCGATCAAATTCGAGACATATTAAATAGATGGCGTTAGTAGTATGATATTTTGTTATTAAGTTACAAAATTTATATCATTATAGAATTACTTTTGAACGAATCAATTAACATGAAAACGTCAATATTGTTAGTTATACTGCCTTCAGAAAAATACGCCTGAATCGAAAGGCAGTTGTTAAGAAGAGCCCGTGAGAAACTTCCGAAAAGTATCTAAATCTAATAATTTTTCCTAATTTTTATGTACCATTTAATAAAATATACAGTATATAAAACGAAATAATGTAATAAATGAAATGTAAATACAAGGATAACTTATCTATTAAATAGAAACTCTTTTCCAGAAACCCTTCAAATTCAGAAAGTTTAAGATGAAAAGCGCTTCGGGTACTGTATCTAAATTATTTTTACTACGTTATAATAATTATTATTATCTAATATAAAGTTACTTAAAAATATTCAAAAAGAGTCACAATAATATGGACAATACATTTTTTATACAATACATTGATAAAAAAAAATATTTACCTCAAATGAATATCGAACCTAAAACCTGTGATGTAGTAATCTATTACATTAGACTAACAGATAAGTTACTAATCACTACACTTTAGCTATTAATATAGGTGTGAGTCATTATTAAAAAATCCTCATGAATTTAAATACCGTTAAATACCTACATAATATATGGAATTTCAATGTTTTCGGTTTTTTGTATTTATCTTTAGATGTTTGATTATTTATTTATCTTCGAAATCATCGTAATTAAAGTAATGTACAGAGCTATTCGGAAGAATTGTGAATTATTATTTTTTTTATTTTTTAGGTCTAGTTGGTAAACGCGCAGTGCTGTGTTCCGCTTCCTTATATGCGAGATCCAAATATACATACAAATTAGTTAATAAAAAATAATTAATTCAAAGTTACATTTTCACTATTTGCAATTGGAAATAGCATAAATATAAAAAAAAAATATTAGTTAGAAATGACATAGGTAAATAAAAAAATAACAGGCAAATTATGATATTGAGCTACCTACGCTACTCCGTTTAGAAATATACACTGCCATTTAAATTGTGTAAAGGATATTTTTCTTTTTTCTTTTTTTATAACTTCACACTGTATCCCGCATATAGCAGGGTAGGCAGAGGGAACCTGAGGACCTAGTGTTAAGACACTCCGTTCTCTTACAACAATTCCGTTCCCCACAAAGGATAAAAAACGGAGTCATATATTACTAAGTTTAACTTGCCCACCTTGAGTGAAAATAAACGAAAACGCTTGTAGTAAAAAAAAACAGCCATAACCTTACGTCATACACTCCACACGAGACAGGTAAGCATTTTACATACCTGTCGAGGTCATAACATTTCTTCTTAATTTACAACTGGCTGCCAACATAAACCTTTTCCCGCTGTAATAAGATATATTATAATTTCAATTATTGCCTTCATTCACATAAATTGCTAAACGAAAACATACTTTACGTGTCGTTCTATGAACTTAAATTTCTTTCGCAATTCCAAATTATCCCTCGCAAATCAATTTATGGAACAATAGTCTTTAAAACCAATAATATAGATTATAAAATCTTTTACAAAAATTAAAAGACAACTGTATAATGCGACACAATAGAAAAGTACGTTTTTAAATTAAGTGTATAAGAAAAGACTTGCTTTTTAATTTGTTCGTATAATACAAATCTTAAGTGAATGTAGATTGTAGTTTCTTATTGGCGTAGACAGTTGTTCGTTTGACGACGTTAGGCTGAGTCGTGTCGCGCATGCGTCTTAGGTGTTTAAAAAAATAAACTTTAGTGATTCTATGGTTTCCCGCCTTTTATATATGTAAAATACTCTTCTGGTGTCAATTTTAGTAATAAATTATAAATAAATTATATTATAAATTTATTGTTTAACGCAAACGTGAATGGAATTTTGATCTGAACAGGTTACTTAAAGTATATATTGTTTGTAATATTTTATTTTTAGATAGAAATTTTGTTTATTTTAGTGTTGTGTTTTATTGGATTCCCGTGAGACAGGTAAGGTTATTTATTAAATACTTATTTCTCACTTAATTCCAACATTTCGTACTTTAATTTTATTTGTCTTTAAAACATACATGGGTATACTAAATTAATATACCTACACATAATATAGGGTGTCCCAAAATTAACGCAAGATTTGACTTTTGCCATTTGTGCAGTGAAGTGTTGGCAACCCTGAAAAAAAAGCAATTTGACAGCTAACAGTATAGGGTTATTAAAAATGGAGCGTTACACGATAGAACAACGTGTCTTCATTATTAAAGAATATTTCAAAAATAGTGAAAGCTTAGCGGCTGCAGTTCGAATTCAAATCTTGCGTTAATTTTGGGACACCCTATATAAGTATAATTTTATGTTATAACTAAAAAGAAAAAAGTAAGTGAATTATTTTTAAAAATATATATACTATACAACCAATTAAGTACATAGTTCTGTCTACAAATAACCGAGGACATAATATACACCCGGACATAATTATAATTTTATTTAACGCTGTTTTTTTAAAACATTATTTTATACGAAAACTAATTTTGTTTGGTGGTAGGAGGTTCGTCCTCCGTCTGGCTCGCGACCACTATCATGTCAAAGACGAACCGCCAAATATCTTGTGATGTGTTCCGGTTCGATGGCATGTAAGCCAGGTTTTCCCCTTTCCCACCCATTCTTTCCCAAAAATGTGGTGGTTCCGATAGCGGACTACTACATTATCCTCCCCTTCCGTCTCTATCCTCTAGGTTGGCAACGCATCTACAACATCTCTGGTGGTGTAGATGTTCATGGGCGAAGGTAATCACTTACCATCAGGTGGTCCTTCTGCTCGTTTGCCATCCGGTATCCATAAAAAAAAAAAATAAGCAATATAGATTATTTTTTTATGATTATTTTCCATGTTTTGTGAAGTAGGCTCTAATAATAGGTATATTATGTCTAATGAAATGCAGTAAAGTCGAGGGAGTGATCATATTTAAATTATTTTCATTACTTCGCTTTGGTGAGGCAAAGCCCGTCGTTAAGTTACGTCACTTAAAATAAAGTCTGGAATTCAGGTAAAAAGCGTACTGTGTCTGTGACACTAGGTTGTCTCTAATTACACAGTTATGCGGAAAAAAGCGTGAAGCTGCGTTTTTATAATAATATATGACAATTCTATATTTTCTGCTCATTTTAAAGTAATAAATGCAGAGTAGTGAAAAAACAACATTATCAGTTTCGGACCCAAAATCAGATTTAGGCACGAAACGCGTCCTAACCGCACTAAAATGATACCTTTTTCGGTTTTTTACAATTATAAAAAAGTATAATTGCTTTTAGAATCATAACTAGAAACATAATATGGAAGTATTAGTATCAACTGTCCATATTCATGTTTATCTTATAAGCCGTATTAGGATAGTGACACCATCGTGACTTTGACCAACAATATCAGTACATACGATGGTCTTAGGTTCGATGTTCACTAAGAGGAATGATTATATTTAAATTAGTTTCCTATTCTGGTTTGGTAACTTGAAGCGCGGCGTTAGGTTCTGGTGTGTTTTTATTAGGTTCTCTTTGACTACAATGTTATACAAGAGAGATTTTTGAAGGTGAAGAAAGAAGATGCACCTGTCGTGGCGCAGAGGTACAAGCGTGCGACTGTAAACGCGACAGGTTCGATTTCCGCTTTAGGAAATGGAATTTTTCATTTCCTATGTTTGGTAACAAGGAGCGGCATTGAGTTCCGCCACTCAGCACGCAATGCCTCAATTCGGCGGAAAGTGTGGAACGGAGTGTCTTAACACTAGGTTCCCTCTGCCTACCCTACTATATGCGGGATACAGCGTGAAGCTATGTATGTATGTATGTATGAATAAAGAAGATATATGTGTAATTGTCAATATCTCAAAGCAAGTGGAAAGTGGAGAACAGAGTATCTTAACACTAGGTTCTCTCTGATTACCCAGATAAACGGGAAAAAGCGTGACGCTGTTTGCTTATTTTGTTTACTCAACCGACCGTGAAAAGATATTAATTTACAAAATGTTATTATGAATAGTGCAGCTGTCAAGACAAAGATTAATAAAAATAAACAAGCGTTTGAGGTCATTTAGACACAGTGAGATGGCATCTGACTGTTGACGATGGTTGTGGGTTCGATTCCCACTCTGAGGTTGTATATTTTTAAATTATTTTCATTTCGGCGGCGTTGAGTTACGCTATATGACTCGGAATAACTCGAATTCGAGCTGAAAGTGTGATCGCAGTCTGTCGAAGGTTGCAATTTTTATAATGAATAGTGCAATAAAAATAAACAAGCTATTGTATTTACAGTATTTAAGCAATTAGGATTCTAATTGCAAAATATAATTTTTGCTAAATATAAATTTCTTATAACAGTACTATTACAATAACAAAACAATATTAAGGTTAAATTAGCTTAGTAAGTTTTTTGCAAATTGACGACATCGAGTTTTATTTATTTAAAATGTAAATTGTATTATTTAATGTAATTTAAATCTTTTATTCAATTTAATTAAACAAAGCACATGTAATTCAGCACGCAATGCCTCAATTCGGAGGAAAGTGGGGAACGGAGTGTCTTAACACTAAGTTCCCTCTATCTACCCTGCTATATGCGGGATACAGCGTGAAGCTATGTAAATGTTCCCCACTTTTCACCGTATTGAGGCATTAGCATCGTGCTGAGTGGCGGAACTCAACGCTACGCTTTGATTTTCATAGGCATTTCGACAAATTCCTTTTAGTGCTCCGGTACACTCTCTAAGGAGCCGGTATGCCAGATGTCAGCTTCCTATGGCCAGTAGTTCTGCCAGTCAATACATATTGTTTGTAAAGTATTGGCAGAAAATGAAGAACGGAGTGTCTTAACACTAGATGCTCTCTGTCGAACATTTTATAATATACGGTAGACAGCGTGATGCTAAAAAAATACTATTTTACATATTTTTTAAATATAGTGTCTTTGTTTTCAAATTGATTTTCAAAAAAGACAATCTTGTACTATATAGTTAACTGCTAACTCCATTTGTAGACTCAATTGACGGTCTGCCATTAGAGCGAATAGAAAAAATACGCTAGTCATTAAACGAAGTCATTTGTCTAAACCAGATTATAGGTTTCGTGTGATTGTGCGTCAATTTATTTAAGTAAATCTTGCTTAATTTTCACAATTCAGTTATTACACTTTTTTAAGGAGCGGCGTTAAGTTACGCCATACAAGGCAATATTTCGTTTTGAGACTGACTGTCTTAACGCTAGGTTCAAGTGATGCTGATATATTCGTATCACTTATTTTTTATCCATTATTTATAAGGACGATTTTATAATTTCTATCTATTTAAGAGCTATGGTGAAATCTATATCTAGATCTAGGAAATGGGGCTAAGAAATTGCCTACATAACTAATATCGTGAGAGATTTAAATATGGACACGTACAAAATGTGTATTGATATCAGCTTCTCAGTATATTATGTATTACAATTTATGGCTATCATATATTATGTTCTATAAGTATCTAATTTTTTTTTTTATTTTTTTTTAAAAAGCGCACCGATAACACCTTTACATAATGATGAAATATTTAATAACTACCATTTTCTATTGCCAAATAATGATTGTTAGTTAACATATCTATGGTTACCGTAAAAATATGTTGACAACAAAAACAATTTGTAACAAACGTGTAAGACTTTCAACGGGATAAGAACTTATAGCTTACTTGGCTATAGCATTTCGACGGCATCCAAGAGTCTTGGGTTCGATTCTCGCTACATTGAAATTTTCATATATATTTAAAATCTATATTTTTCTTTATTTAACTTATAAAAAATACTAAAGTAGATAAATTCGTTATGAATCAGTTACTCCTAACTACAACATACCGGTTATTTCCTATACATATCTATTCACTAGTATTTCGACAGTACTTTCTACTAAGAGCGCTCGGAGCCCGAAGGTCACAGGTGTAGTCGCGCACTATTTCATTGTTTATGTAAACAAGTCGAATGCGTTTTAAGTAATTATGAAATGTAAGAAACAGGTACACTTTTTATTAACTCATTGAGTAATTTTTATAGGCTATTAATTATGTGGACTGTGGAAGTGTAACGGATGTATACATATGTATATAAAATTAAATTCAGTTTTAGTTTAGTGCCTTTTCCCGCAAAGGAAGATATTTAGTATGATCGTAGTGTTTGGACACTCGGTTTTTCACTTATTTCGAAACATTGCATGTCGAATGGCAGAACGTAACGTTGCGCTATTTCTTTCTTTTTTTTTTTAGTTTTACGCTGTACCCTCATATAACGGGTTAGGTAGAGGGAACCTGAGAACCTAGTGTCAAGTCACTCCGTTCCCCCCTTTCCGCCGAATTAAGGCATTGCATGCTAAGTGGTGGAACTCAACGCCACGCTTCGCCTTGTTACCAAACCCAGGAAATAAAAATACTAAATATTATTTAATATTTTTATTTCTTGGAGTGCGTCTTACACACAAGCTGTCGCGTTTACAGTCGCATGCTTGTGGTTCTGTGCCACGACAGGCGTTACTAGACTTTTTCTTACTAGTTAAGGCGTAGAACCGAGAATCACATTCAAATGTGATCATTCCCCCAAGTGGGAATCAAACCCTCAACCATCGCGTTTAAAGTCAGACTAAACTATCCCACTGCGATACGATGGCTTCAAATAATTAATTTCCATTTAAAATTAATGATATTTTTTTAATTGTATAATTTAAATTTTAATTTGTATCATAGGATATCGTATTCGTGACCTCCGGCAAGTTAAACGTTTAGTCGTTACGGTCACGGATATAGGTATTATGGTCTAATATGAAACATCAAGTATAATAATTGATAAAAAGACACACAAAAAACTAATTTTATTTCTTATATGCGTATAATATTGGTTAAAATCAAAGTATTAATAACTAGTATTTGCCAGCAATTTTTTTGGACTTTATGTCCCTCGCCACACTAATTCCTTTTTTCGTAGTTTCTACTATAAATACTTATAATATATTACTAATATAATATGTTAAATGCCATTTTTGCCCGTTTCGTTGGAATTAAAGAAAATTCTGTCATTATGCCCACATACTATACCTCCTCTATTATGCTCGATACCTAGAAACCAGTGGCGAGGCGTCCATACAATTCGATTCCTACCGGCTTAACTTTTCAAAGTAGAAGTATGAGACCTAAAAAAAGAAAGTCGCCAGGAAAATATTGAGACCCGCTTAGATGCCGTAGCTGGCGATATTTTATGATAGCAACATATTTTTAATTTCTATTATCCTAATTAATTTTAATTTTTAATTGCCTAATTTTTATTTTCTATATCTTTTTTATACACATGTGTATTAGTTATATCAAAACAGTAACGTGTTCAATTGCGTTTCATCTAAGTCAATATGAAACTTAAAAACAAAGATGTACTAGGTTCTTTCCATGTAGTATTTTCTCCTTATTAAGCCATAAATCTAACATGTTTATTTAATATTAAGTAATAAAACATTCCGACAAGTGCATCAGCTTTCCCCATCATCCCACTGTCAAGAGATACATTAAAATACAATATAGTTGAATAACAACTATAAATTTTATACTAAAAATAATTTAAACTCTGTCCGATGTTATTTCAATGTATTACCATAATTTTGTAATAAAAATCCAAAAGTTACTAAGATGTAATTTCGTGAGAACATCCAAGCTTTGTGTGCGTTGAAATCTTTTGTTTGCAACTATTTGATACAGAAATTCTCTTTCTATTTAAGAAAATTGGATGAAGTAAAATAAATTAAATAATATTACCTAATTTATAATGATTACAAATACAACTTCTCGCTTTTTGCTTAGTGTCTTGACACTCCATTGTTCAGTTTCGTTCATTACAAAACGAATTAGCCAAAATTAAATGTGAATTGAAGAATAAAAAAACGGGCAACGATAATAGTATAATTAAATAGCAAAAGGTACCAACCATGTATGAAAGTGAAACAAACAAATCCTAAAATTAATTATTACTACAGTACAAATACATTATTTAAAAATAGAGATGTTTACATTGGTCTAGTGTAGATATGTATTTATATATTTAAGCTTTTACCTTATACAATGTCTTATCTGATTTAAATGAGGAGAACGGAGTGATGTATGTATCCTACTGATATTATCAATGCGAAAGTTTGTGAGGATGGATGTCAAGTGAAAAATATTGAATGGAACTAGATGAAACATTACTATTTGTTATTTTGTGGAATTTGGACATAATATAATAAGTACATTTAGTAAGATATAATAAAAAAATATAAATATAAATTATTACTTTTCGGAATACGAAGTGTTTCGATACAAATTTTTTTTCTACACTGCAAAGCCAGTAAAAGCGTCAAGCTGTTTTTTCAAATTCATATATTACTTAAATGTATATATATAAAACATCATAAATATACCAAAAGCAGTATAACTTAAATTATCAATACTAAACAATTATTTAAACTAAAGAGAAAAGTGAAAAAAAAAAACTTTCCAGTGTATTATGTCCGTCGATGCGACAACTTTCTCTTACGTAAGAGCATTTATATGCAAAATGCGATGTATGAGCCGCGCCTCGCCCATACCGTTTATCTCATATTTTTATGTGTAACTGCTTAGTGTGATAATAATTTATGGTTTTAAGCTTAGTGTCTATAGAGATAGATTATAAAATAAGTAAAGTATATTCACGCACTAAAAATGAGAAAAGCATCTTTGAAACACGTATAAAAATCAAGTGAGGTACTTTTAAAATTAAACTATGTATGTTCTTTGCTTATTATATTTAATGCTAGTTTATATACTTATTGCTATGTTTTATTAAAATTTAGAAAAATCTTTATAAATTGTACTTCATATGTCATTCTGTTGTATAAGTTCTGTTACTGTAAAGTATCATCTAGATCCGAATCAGTAGGTTTCGCGTGAACAAGTAACAAAGATTTTTCAAAAAATTCTCAAATCTTACATTTATATTATTATCATAAATTTGGAAAAGAAAGATAGATTTTCAAAGTTATACACACTTATGCACTATATTAGCCAAAAAAATGTTCCGAAATTCAAGAAAGGAAAACAAAAAAGATAATACAATTTATTATTAATATATATAAGTATTTGAAAAATTAAACAATTACTAAAATACATAAAATTAAAGAAACATATATGTTATATATGCAATCCATATACGTAAAGGTCATATATTTCAAGCATACATAATCAGTTTTAACACAAAACAAGATATATAAAGAGAAAACTGTAACCGGGTGTAGTGACAATAGTGCAACTGTTTGCAAACACCAGATCACGTACGATGATAACGTGCGTGAGAGAACGCGGTTTCTCAACTAATCACTATTATAATATACTTTATTACGGAACGTATACGCTTGTATGGAGTTTTAATAGAATTAGTAATCCCAATGACGTGTAATATACACGTTTCCTTGGCAACGTGTATGTCAGTAATCAAAAGTGTATGTCGAGCATATGGAAGTGCGTTATTAGAAATAATATTGGTGTTTTAAACCTCTTCTCCATAAACACTACATGTATGCCAATTTTCATACACATATTACAGTTTTCATAAAAAGGGATGCAAAGTTTTTTCTTTACGTCTTATTCTAACGATATCGATTAAGTACAATTTTTCGAAACTACAGAAAATAAATATCGAAAGAGTACTACTTAAAATCGAAAGAGTGCGTGCGTATTTTTGGGGTCGTTCGAAAATATTTAATTGTGCAGGAAATACTTACAAATGTGTAATTTAATAATGAATATCGCGAGTTTAAATTTTTTTTTCCCATATCAAAAAATGTTTTCACTTAAAAAAATTAGGGCCTTAATTGAAAGTTTTTTTCAGCTATATAAGAACAGTATAGCAGTTTTGATAAAGGAACATAAAACTCACGGATATAATATATTATTCGTCGGAACTTCTGTCTATCTCAATCCGGCAATCTTCAATCATTTATACTACACACTTGTCCAATTATCCTAGAGTTTGTACAGTCAGCATAACATATGCTCATCTCCTTTTAATATTTTTAAAGTATAAGTATTCACACACTTAGAATAAGTTTCTTTTTGTTAAACTTTGAACTGAAACCCACAGTTTTTTCGGACGTATTTCCAAGTGGCATAGGTCCAAATCCAGCTACGTTCATGTAATATTATAATGTAAATTTAATAAGAAAAATTTAAAGATAACAAAGTATGGATAGGCTTTTGATCTACAGGGCTAAGAAAAATAAAAAAAAACATATAAATTGCATAAATATTATTTCTACGATTTATAATTCATCAGCTTATTATAACTCACACCCACTGCCAACAAGCAGAACGTTTACTACGCCACGATGACGAATATATATTTACAAATATAGGTAATTATAAGAAAGTACTTTAAAACCTGTTCGAATGGCACGTACAGTTAAAAGCTCTATAAGCAAGTTAGTCGTGAAAGAATTTCATGAATGCATTGATCCCATTGCCCAATTCCACGTTAACTTGGGCGCGACGCTACGCTATGTTGGATTGCCTATAACATTGCGTGGTTTGCTTAAGTATCATTAATATTTTATAAGTAAATATTAACTAATTATTACATAGCACAGTGGAACAGGGACTTTGACTGTAAACACACACACACAGCTATTATTTGCGGATGCAGAAATTATTATATTTAAATGATTTTTATTCCTTCGCTAGAGTGAACTAGAGTAAGACAAAGAGCGGCGTTTACTTCCGCCATTCAATACACAATGTCTCGAAATCGGACGTTAAGTGAAGAACAGAGTTTCCAGGCACTAGGTTCTCTGTCATTATCCAGTCATATCTGGAGTGAAAAAGATGGAAATTTTGAATATTTTAAAACCGGCATACATTTTTTTGCTATCCATATGTAACCAACTAAATTAAAGTGAACAATGGCCAACAATACAATAGGATTCGCGTATCGATTGTATTTTATCTTATTGTATACATACTTCGCGCATTCGCTAATGACACTGGAAACGATAAACTATTTTGAGTAGGCTAGACGGTAAACGATAGTTATCTTAAAGGATCTCATACATTTTGTAGAAGGCAAAGTGAGTTTAGTGATTATTATTCCATCATTCATTTTCAGTCAATTTTATAGACTATGTGTCAAGTGGCAGAACCTTATGTAAACATCAACATAACCAAATTGTGGTGGTGATTTAAACTGAAGAAATGTTTGGATATGGTTGGATAGCGTATGACTGTAAACTCGATGGTTGTGAATTCTATTCTCAATTCAGGAAATGATTATATTTAAATTAGATAATATTATATAGAAAAGTGGAAAACGGAATGTTTTGACACTTGGTTTTCTCCCTATCCTGCTACTTACGGGATAAGGTGGAGTTGAATAATAATAATAATTTTCCTTTGACTGAAATTTGAACCCGTAACCGTTACATGCTGTTAGGCACCCACTGTGCAATGAGGGCAATATATAAATAGCTTATTAAAGCAATGTATAAAATGCAATTAATAATCTCATTAATATGACTTGAAGATATTACAAGGTCACGTTGCGTTACATGTAAACATATTGCAATATTGTAACAGCTTGTATATCTAACATTGCTCTTAAATTGGGTTTTTCAATTTTCTTTAGCTTTATGCTATATCTCGCACATAGTAGGGTAGGCAGAGGGAAATAGAGAACCTAGTGTGAAGACATTCCGTTCTCCGCTTTGCAAATTAATGATATTTTTTAGTTATTTTTTTAATAATAATTATATTGGATGTTTAATATACTAAATCAATGTAGAGGTTAGAGGGGCCATTATGGCATAGTGGGACTGAGTCGTAGTTACTCAGACATCTAAACATGATTATCGTGGGTCCGATACCTACTCGAGCAAATGTATGTAAGTAATTCTCATTTACTCTCTCTCTTCGAAAGGGTAGGATCTTGATTTTTGTTGCAAAACTACACTAGATTTCTTCTGACTACCCTGCTAAATAAAAAATGAATAAATAAATATATAAAATTTTCGATCATTCCGGAAACGTGTTTAGTCATTGGTTGACACTACTTGCAAATATATACTATTTCCGACGTACAATTTCCACTACCTTACATGGACCTTTGAAGGCTCTTTCTTTATAAAATTGCGTTATATGTTTGCATAATAAACACTGAATGTATCATAATCTCGGTCAAAGTCACTCAATGCGTACTCAATTTGTTTCAATAACAAAATAAAATGAATTTACGAAAACACTTAGTCCAAATATTTTACGTGTAAACAATAAACCGCAGTTTTTATAGCGTTCGTTTTTATGTGACAGTTGTGCATATATAATGAGTAATATTGTACGAATCAAATCGAATAATCATCAATATAGTATTTTCATTTCCTGGGTTTGGTAACAAGGCAAAGCGCGGTGTTGGGAAAGTGGAGAACAGAGTGTCTTAACACTAGGTTCTCAAGCTGAATCCCGTACTTAGCAGGGTAGGCAGAGAAAATTTGGGAACCCGGTGTTAGGATACTCCGTTCTATTGGAATTTCCATTCCACACTTTCCGCCGACAGAGTGCCTCAAATATTAAAAATATAAGCAACAATGTAAGTAACAGTTAAAACGATATTAACCAACAAACCTAACCAAGTTACCCAGTCGTGCGTCAGTCGCACGCTCTGTACTAACGTTTAGTCATATGAGTTGATATTTGGAACAAGGATTTGGAAGCTAAATTGATGTAATCTATCAAAGTACTAGGAATCCTACATTATTATATACTAAAACTAAATATAACCCACGACTTTGTTTGCGCGAACTATAAAATCTAAAATCTCTCATCAGTGGCGAGGCGTCCATACAACACGGTTTCCACCGGATTGCCTAACTTTTTAAAGTACGAGTATGAGACCTAAAAAAAGTTCGAAAATTCGATAGTGAAGTTACTAAATAATTTCACAACCTATACCGGCTTCCCTAAATATATCGGTTTTTTCTAAAAATGACCGGCTTCCCTAAGTATACATCGTTTTCTCTAAATTTACCGGCTTGCCTAACTAAAATTTTTACCCCGCTACTGGTGCTCATCTATACTCTCTAAGGAGTCTTTAAATTAAATTTTCATCTTTTTATGTGCAGTAATTTCGCCTATACGTTGTCTGTCAGACACTCAGTAACCTAAGCGTTTCATTTACACTTATCTATCAAACCGCTAGGAATTCTACAATATTATATACTAAAATGCTTAAAGTTACTTTAAGTAATATACTATAATGATAGGTGAAGTCACTTGATAGTTTATTTACTTATAATTTAACTTAATGAACGAAAAATAATATAAAGGAACGTATAGTTCATTTGTAATATAGATATTTGATGCTATTGTGGCTCAGTCGTGATGAGACCGGCTAAATACAATGCTTGTAGGTTCATTTTTTCACTTTTAATGCAAAGTGCGATTTTGAGTTTTAGTTATTTTTTTAGCAGCAGAGGGAATTCGAGAACCTAGTGTTAAACGGAATGTCTCCGTTCTCTTCAACAATTCCGTTCCCCACTTACCGCCGGATTGAGGCATTGCGTGCTGAGTGGCGGAACTCAACGCCGCGTTTTGCCTTGTTACCAAACCCTTTTTTCGTCTTGTCTTGTTACTTGCTAAAACAATAACTAAACAAAAATTATAGATATTAAATATTTCTTTATTAATTAGTTTTCTTCATCATCCTAATGCCGCTTTCGAAATAGTCACTAGAAATGATGATAGTTCTAGACAAGGTTAATTATACAAAAAAAATCTGAGAGACTTGAACCTACACCTATCAGGCACATCTCAGATGTTTTGACGGCGTAATTTTAATAATAATATTATATTTATTTTATTATTAAATTTTACAATATTTACTTAATAACAAAAACATGTAAATCAATGCTATACCGATATTAGATACGTGCCATGTAACGATTAAGTACTACTGTCGGTTGAATATAATACTAGTTGACAGTTTTGATGGCCACATTTGATATTTTAATAAAGGTTGAGCATTTTGTATGAACTCAATATAGCGAAACATATTTTTAAATAGTTTATATTAATACTTTAATCTATGGAATATATTTTCCGTATTCTAGAGATATTACAAATTAGGTTAGTGACCTGCGAGATAGAGAGAGAAGCTAGTGTCAAGACACTGCCAGCTTTCCGCCTGTATTAGTTAAATATGGCGTGTTGGATGGAGGAATTTAACGCCGCGCTCTATCTTACTAGTGGGAATCAAATTTACAATGACATGTTTATGTAGATTAAACCGCAATAAATATAGTTTTTAAATATTAAAACTGCCTCAAATTGTATCTGAACCTAGAACTATCAAACAATCACCATATTTTCATGATTTCTGTACTCAAATATTTCTTTTCTACAGAATATCATATTCTATATTAAGTTTTATACAGTTATATAATAGATATGTTATGGTATATTATACCAGATGCAACCTCTTAAGGAACGCTAACCGTAGGAGTTACGCAATAAAACTTAGGTTAGGGACCTCATTATAATATGTCTATCAAAAATATTCTCGTATACTGTTACCATCTTTGAATATTTTACCCATTTAAAAAGTATATTGAAGATTTACAACATAAAAACAGATATGTACAAGTACTTAATGATTATTCGTTTTATTATTTTGAAAATATCTATAAAAAAAATTTAATACAGTAAAAAGTGGAAAGCGGAGTGTTATGACACTAGATTCTCTAACTACCTAAAAATTTATTAAGCAGTTAATATTCATTCAACGGTGAATAAAGAAGTTATAGCAAAGTTCAGATATATTTATTAAGACATTCGATATTCATGAGTCCAAATTCTATTCGTGGGAACCTTTATATTTAAGATTTTACTTCGATATGGCCATTTATTGTACCCTACTCACTAAAAAGTATATATAAGGTGTAGTCACTATTTATTCTCTGCCTACGCTTTCAAATATAAGATTTTTGCAAACTAACTTTTTTGTGATAGATTTTCATTATTTCGGACTTGTGGTCCGTACGTTTCATTACTTTTTTTCTGGATTATTAGATTTGTTTATTTTTTTACTTAATTAGGCTTAGAACTAAGATATAGCTTTGCAATATTTAAGAAACCAAAATATTTTAGTTGCTTTTATTATCAAAGTCTGTATATAAGTATAAAATGTTTACTGACTGAATGACAGACAAAGTATAGGTGAAACTACTGGCACAGAAAACTTAATTTGGCTTGTACGAGAGTATAGGAGAGAGAAAATGAGAGAATATATGATTTTTAAATTTAATAATCCACGCAAACGAAGATGCGGGGTACAGCTAGCTTATAATAGAATATCAACTAACCTATACTGGCTTTTAAAAATATATACATGCATTATAGTAAAATTCAATTTTACCCACATAATCACGACAAGATAATGTCTGTAAAACAGCCGCTTTACACCAGGTGTAAGGAACTCTAAACCAGTGGTGACCAACCCGTGTTTCTCGGGCCGCTTACAACCGCTTATAATTTTATTTATATTAGATATACAGACATGGTTCTGCTAATAAATTTAGTTTATAATATGAATACAATAGTGGCGAGGGGTGAATATTTTAAAAAGGTAAGTAGTAAGGTAGATTTAGCGAAGTCAAACTTTACTGGCGATCTTTTTACCTTTTAGTTTTTAGCTCTCAAATTTTTGTCGTGCTTGTTTTTTTACAAATTAAGTTTCAGATTTTCCTGGCAACCTTTCTTTAGGTCTCATACTTTTGTTGAGCTTCTATTTCACTCCCAATTTTTTAGTCTCCTCTGCTAATAAATTCTTCAATAATTTATTGTTATTTACAAAAGATGACAGGTGGGAACTATGTTATAATATATGAACGCCTCACCACAATTTCTATTAAGAAGTGTGACCCGCCAAGACATTTCAAAATTTAAGGTTTGATTTGTCAAAAAGCGTCAAAATTTGGTTAGGCCTGTTGTAAAAAAAGGTTGCCTACCCCTGCTCTAAACGAAGTGAGGCAACACGTCACTGTGGCATGCGGACAGGTTTGTGCGCTCTAACATACCTATAGATTCAAACGTTTATTATTTATATATATGTATTATTTAGTATATAAATTATTGTTGATTGCTTGATGCGCGATTATTTTATTTATGTTAGTGTAATGAATATTTTTATTATTACGCATTCTGTTATCTGTCTTTGGAAATTAAAATAATTTATATATATTTAATATTTCAGTAAGATAAAGCGAGTTACGCTTTAACATACAGTGTTTCGAGTTTAGGCAGAATAGCGGAGGACGGAGTGTCTTAACACTAGGTTTCCTTTGCCTATTTCGGTCAGAAATGTGAAGCTGCGTGTTTTTTGTAACTGTCTGACTACTTGTTTGGCATAAGTTTCTTACTAATGATAACATTTCCATGTAAATTTTGCTCATGACTAAACTAAAGCATAGAGTATAATGCAACCTAGAAGCTCTTATTTTTAATTTTTACATCATAAACGTCAAATTTGTAAGTCGTTAAAATTACTTTTTGTTAATATATAATGAAAATTACTTTTGTCTCTATACATATAAAGTTCTACCTCAACATTTTATGTTATTTTACATTGGATTGAGTGGCGGAGCTCAACGCCGCGCTTTGTCTTATCAGCGCAGGGAATGAATGAAAACTATTTAAATAGATATAATCTTTCTCTCGAGTGGACCTAGCCCACACAATCATATATAAGGCCAAACGCTATTCCACAGTATCACGATGGCCTCGCAAACATTACCATTTTTTGTTTACTTAAAAGTACTTTAATCGATATGAAGTGTCTTGACTACCGATATAAATTTATAACATGACGCCATGTACTCGTGTACTACACGCTCGTTGCCTCGTGATTGTCAAGTCTTTAACATACGTAACATATAGATAAGTTGACTTAAAGCTATAAGCATTGTTGACGATATAATTATAAATGATCAACCTGTGAAGAATTTCATGTAAAGTACGACTTAATCTTTTTTCCTTATTCTTTGTTCTCTTTCCACTTGATTTCAAGACATAGCATTTTAATAGGCGGAACTAAACGCCGTTTTATATTACTGAGGAAGTGACAATATTTTAATACGATCATTCCCCCAAGAGATAATCGAACTCTTAACCAATTTCGTTCACTGGTTTACCCACCTCCACCACCGCAGTGTCCCACTAAGCCATGATGTCTCCAAATCATTATAAATTGAAACCAATATGTAATTCAGATTTATAAACTATACATATTATATTTCTTTAAAGTTTCATCTAGATCTGTTCAGTAGTTTAAAGTAAAGTAGTAGTTTTAATTGGTGGTAGGAGGTTCGTCCTCCACCCTGGCTCTCGCGACCACTATTTAAACAAAGACGAACCGCCAATATCTTACATGTGTTCCGGTTCGATGGCATGTGCTTCTTGTGGTTTTCCCTCCTGTCCTTTCCCAAAATGTGGTGGTGGTTCCGATAGCGGACTACTACATTATCCTCCTTTCCATCTGTATCCTCCCAGGTTGGCAACGCATCTAGTACATCTCTTGTAAGCAGATGTCATGGGCGAAGGTAACCACTTACCATCAGGCGGTCCTTCTGCTCGTTTGCCATCCAGTATCCATAAAAAAAAAAAAAAAAAAGTAGTTTTAGCGTGAACAAATTTTCGCATTTACAATATTATATAATCTCGCAACTACTCAATTAAAAGTACCATGTTTAATTAAATGTAACACGACAGTTATTCATGACGCACGCTATGTAATACTCGTACATACATATACAGTGTGTGCAATATATTTCCTAGAAAAGTTTTTCTTAATTTAGTCGACAATGTTGAAATGTAGAATGTTGTTTCCTCAAGTTGCCCATTTATTGCTTTTAAAACTTGTTTATCAACCAGGTTAATTTATTAGTGAATTTATGGATAACAAATAACTTATGGTATTGGTGGAGAAGTAGTGGTTTCATCTGCTATACGGAGGTCGGTGGTCTGATTTAAAAGTCATACATAAAAAATACAATGAACTATTTCAATCTAGCTATTAAGCAATAGGTTGTTTTTTCAGCTGCACACTTTATTCCACCGGAAGAACTTAGTGTCAAGGCACTTCTGTTTTCCCTTTTCATTTATAATTCCGAAAAGTATTTTTAAATTTGTCACGTAAGATAAGCAACTATGAAAAATGTTGATAATAAAGTTTACTCTTGCCTGAAAATCTAGACTAGTCAATTTTAGAGTATCTAGTCTAGTAAATTATTAGCTATATTCAAACAATCTAATATTAATTATCGCTAATTGGAAGTCTAAGTACGTCATAACATTTTTTAATATAGAAATGTATTTTTCAACATAAATGAGTACTTAAGCATCTTTTTTTAATACATACATAGATCCCAGTGTTAAAAACACTCCATTCCCACTTTCCGCCGAATTCAAGGCATTGCAGCTGTGTGGTGGTGGACTCAACGCCGCGCTTTGCCTTTTAATATTTTGATATTATTAACTAATTTTATAACAAATCGTAATTCCAGCATAAACAAATATATATCTCATTTAAAATCATGCAAAAAAACCTTATATCTAGTTAAGGCGATGTTCAACATACCTGGTTTAGCACTGGTCTTAGTTTTAATAGGTGATACGCACGGGACAGGTAGAATGTGAGGGAAAGGAATGAGAATTACTTACCATTACATTAGCTAGGTAACCTATTGATTTATATGTTATCTATGTACAAGTATGTATTACGAAATGTGCGAGAACACGTCGAATGCAAGTTTTTATCTAAAACTTGTCTGAAATTTTTATATTTTGATTTTTCACTTAATTTATTTACATAGCTTCACGCTGTATCCCGTATATAGCAAGGTAGACAGAGGGAACCTAGTGTTAAGACACTCCGTTCCCCACTTTTCACCAAATTGAGGCATTGCGCGCTGAGTGGAGGAACTCAACGCCGCGCTTTGCCTTGTTACCAAACCCAAGTAATGAAAAATTCTATTTCCTGGAGTGGGAATCGAACCCACAACCTGCCGCGTTTACAGTCGCACGCTTGTGCCTCTGCTCCGCGACAAGCGTTATTTATGTATTTATTTAGGTTTTTAAAAGATAACTTAGGGTTATTTTATTCTGTTTTTCCTAAATATAATTGCAAATTAGGATACCTTTACTTAGAATTTAGTGCCCGTATAAAACTTAATATGTCAATACCAGGCGTGAATAAGTTAATTAGTCAAATATTCATAACTTAAAGGTCAGTCGATTTGTTTTTTTTTTTAAATCGCTAACACTACCTCACATAGGAAGGTAGCTAGAGAGTATCTAGTGTAAAAATACTCCGTTCGTCGTTCGTTATTTAGTTTACATCGTTTTTGGGTTTAAGTTGTATCTACAAATTCTTCAAAAGGGGAATAAATAGGTTTTTGAAGGGTCGGCAACGCGTAAGTGATGCCCCTGGTGTTGCAAGCGTCCATAGGCCACGGTAACCACTTACCATCAGGTGGGCCGTGTGCCTTGTTGCCACCGTCGTGGTATAAAAAAAAAAAAAAAAAAATTAGATTTTATGTAGAATACTTTAAATACTGTATAAACTAAATGTTTGATTAGCTTAACTATCAAGTTAGAATTAAGTTTTAATTAAGTTCACTGTTTAATGGTTATTATTATATTTAATAAAATGTGTATGCAAATCTATATGCAAGTCGATTTATCAACCTATTCACGCTTGCTTCGGATATATTTACAGATATATAGGTTAAGTTATTAGAATGTAAATACGTTCTAATTCCACCGACAAAATGAAATATTGAGAGAATTGATACCATTCTCAACCTTTATATATATCTACTAATATTATAAATATGAATGTAAGTTTGCTTGTTACACTTTAACGTTAAAACTCAACCGATTATCATGAAACTTTGTACACATATTCTTAGACGTATTAAAAAGGACATAGGATTATTAAAAAAAGTATATTTTATCATACATGATTTTTTGTCAAAATATTTGAAAATTTAACTATTTTAAAGTCTTCATATGAACGCATATACGAACTATACACTACATTATGTAGTATGGACTGTCATTGACCATGCGAGCAAAACCGCGGGTGACAACTAGTATAATATAAGTTACGATACTAAATCTATAATAGTTATTGCACCCACAGCCCACATTGCATTCTTATGTAAATGTTATTTGAATAAAGGAAGTCATTACACTCTCGCAACTTTGACGATATTGTGATTGAAACGTGTCGAAATGTATTTAAAACTGTAACACTAAATTATAATGAAATATTTCTTATGTTTTACTACTTCTGCTTATAGTGGGTCAGTCTGAGGGAGTCCTAGAGTCAAGACACTCCGTTCTCCACTAATACAAATGCTTTGTATAAAATAGAAGTCCAATTTACTCAGTAACCAAAATAATGCCCCTTAGAAGAAAATAAGGGAGGCAAACCCACAACTAATCGCGCTTACAGTCAGACACTATCTCTCTGTTCCACGATGGCTTATCTAAAGTTTTTTTTAATATCATTAATTGATTAACATGGGTAAATTATTGTTATTATGTATTTCCTTTAATATCTATTGGGTGGGCTGTACACCAATTTTTGATCCACCATTATGAAACGGCGGCTATCTTAAATTTACAATGATATAAAATGTATGAATTTTATTGTCATCAAAACTAAAGGTGTGTTACAAATGTCAGATCAATCTGTCAACAGGGTTAAAATTTAGCAATTATTGTTTGACACTCTGTCAAACAAACAAACAGGAGCAGTTAAATAAAAGCTTGGAATAAGTGAACATAACAGGTCTTACAAGACTTAAGTGTCATACAACATCTTCATAGCAAACAGTATTTACAAGAATGTTTTGAATAAATAACTAAGTATAACATTCTGTAAAGGATGTAATTTTAATAAGTGAACAATAAACGTGATTTATCACCAACGAGTATGAATATTGAAGAATTTATGATGTAATGTAAATTCTATATGAACAAGCATATTAAAAGCACTAAGATTTATTATATAAGATTGTCGTACCTACTTCTTTTATATAAGTGAATTCATATAAAAACAATTCTGAAATCAAACGCATTTCTATAAAATAGCATCGAAATGACATAAAAAACAGAATTTACAGGTAAAAGATAAATTTTAAAATGCCTGGTCTAAAATGTATGCATTTACGATTTAACAACTTATTCACGCTTATAAAATATTATATATATGCTATAGAAATTGGCAACAGTCATTAAAAAATAGTATTTTGTGGAATTCATATATCATAAAAAATAAGATATCACATACATATATTGTCTAAGAGACACCACCTTTTGTGGCTGTGATAACCGATCAACCATGAACCAGGATTATGATTCGTCGCAGCAATCATGACTGTCTCTCTCCTACTCGTTTATTCGTTTGCCATATTTTCAATTAGGCTTACTTCTGAAAATAACTATTTCTATTTGTTTTTGAACACCTATTTAGCTCTTTTTGCATTTTAAGTTTGTCACTATAAATCTACACTTGGGCTGCATGTTCCAGGCACTCCTGCAAGCTGCTTTCTTTGCAACGCGATGGGCTAAGAATATTCTTCTTTTTAACGAATATGTCGAAGTGACACAAAATGTGTAGGCATATAAGACAATTATATCCAGTAGCTAGTTCACGTCAACGGTATAAGTGATTACAGTAAATATACTTGTAAGTTAATTACTCAAAGCAACAGAGCATCGTTTGGCAACCTGCAATCTTATATAACCGCTATAACAATGTTAAGCGATAATATGCAACTACTGTGTGTACGTTATTGTTGTAGAGCTTGCTCAGATAAATTATGATATTTTATTATTATTATGAAGTTATCGTAATAGTGTTATAGATTATATTACTTTTACTTTTGTTCTTATATTCAGAAGTTATAATATTTTATACTATAAACATTTCTCGCATATGATTCCGCTTTTTACAAAAATAGAGACGTTAGAAATTTGTCTCCTATACTATACTCGTGTATCTCTATGTGTATATTTTTGAAAATAAGATCTTTCTTTACTTTCCGCGACTATTACATAATGCTCTACCTGCTACCATAAAGTGATTGAAACGTCGGTTTTCCAAAAATGTATTTCCGTAACTAAAATATATGCGATTAATCCGTTTAAAATAATTTAATTTGATACCTAAATTTACAAAAGAGGTCTTTTTGCTTTATATACATACAAACATAGTTTCACGTTGTATCCCGCATATAGCAGGTTAGGCATATAGAGGGAACCTAATGTTAAGACACTCCGTTCCCCACTTTCCACCGAATTGAGGCATTGCGTGTTGAGTGGCGGAACTCATCGCCGCGCTTTGCGTTGTCACCAAACCCAGGAATTACTATTATTAAATACTTTACAATATTAAGCACCATAATTTTTATAGCATTTCAAAACGGTTTCACGCACTAAGTAAATAACTTGATTATGCTCCTTGACATGTGTGCTAGTTTCAAAAGGACGTTTGCCACATATTACCTATTGGTATGCGCCCGCCATCTTCCATCTACGGCGGCCATGGATTTAACGTGAACTAGATGCACTTAATTTAATCAAATGTTAGGTATTTATGTTTATTGCTTTGTAATTTCGCCTAACTCTAAATCTTGGAAAAGCTATTTACAATTCTGTAGATAGTCATTAGAACATTGTATGAACCATTCATTTTAAATATTAAAAATCTGATATGGAAAATATGAATTATTTTACTACAATTAAAGTTTTTTACAATACTTATTACCAAATACCAAATATACCAAATATACCAATATACCAAAACGTTGACATTTTGAAGAGACACTATGTACATATTTTCGGAAGACCAGGAGATTTGGATAATGAGGTCGAAGAAACGCCTATATAATCACAAAGTACACCAATGCCACAAATTAGAGCATGTCATTTCCAAAACATCTAGTACAAATTTTCTTACATTTACTATACAAAATAATAAAATCAAAAATTTTAGTAATGATCACATGCTAGTTAGTCATAACCTTGCTAAAAGTCTCTCATATAACATTATCTGCGAACATAACATGAACTGATGAGGCAACACCATTTAGATTTATGTCGTCCAATTAATCACGTTGATTGGTTCGGGTTTGCCTGAATCTACCTTTGAATATTTTTTATGGGGACCATAAATACATATATAGGTATAATCGCGTTTTTTTTACTACCTATATGTGGCATAGCCGTTTGTTGGTTAATTTTTTTCATGGAATGAGTTATACATCGAGGCGCAGTCAGAAAACGTCTGACTGCAAACGCGATTGGTTATAGGTTCGATTCCCATTCAGTGGAATTATTATATTTAAATTATATTATTTTCTCCGCCTTGGTAAGGTCTTAGTGGAAGCTAAAGCACCATGCTGAGTTTTGCAACTCAGCACGCAATCTCTCGAATACAGGCGGAAAGTGGAGAACGTAGTGTCATGATACAAATTTATCTACTCCTTTGTTGTGCGAGAAAAGTGTGAAGCTAGAAAAAATAAATAATACATTTACAAGAACAAAAGGGTAATTATACTTATAAATAATAAAATAAAGGATTTTGTAAGCTGAATTGTACTGAAGTGCCTCTTGAAAATTTTATATTTAGCAATAATACCCGTTAGAACGAACATAAGTGAAATGTAACTAGATCACATAAATGAACTGAAGGATATTCATGACTCTAATTTTATATTAACATAAATAAGCTTCAAATAGTACATTTTTGGCGAATAAAATATAAGAGCTCTAAATCTTACGTCATTAATGAATGACTCCATCGCACATCCTGCTAAATGTTTTAGCAACTTCCTTAGTGACCGCATGACGCCATTTTGGTGCAGCTGAGGACTTTACTCACAAAGGGTTCCATTTCGTGAGGAATTATTTATATTTAAATAATTATGCTACAAAACATGGGTAATGTATAAGATTTATGATAATTTTAGGGCGCAGTGGACTGGTCTGACAGTAACGTTTGGTCGTGGGTTTGATTCTTTCTCGGAGGAATTATTTCATGTGGTATAAAAAACTGCCACTAAAAACGCAACGTCTAGAATTCCTCCCAAAAGCGGCGAACGGAGTGTCTTGGCACTAGTTCTTTTAGGTTTAGATATCAAGCTACGATGTGGAAGATACAGCATATTTCATAATGATTTAAAAATAATACAATTAATATTTAAACTACAGTAGCAACTTTCACATACGTACATATATTATAACACATAACAATACCTTAAGCTTTTAATATATAAGTAACTTATAAATAAATTCAAATATACCTCTCATTATCACATAAAGTTATTTGTTTGCTCGTTCGCCTCGCAGCGGCCTTGTCCGAGTTAGGTAATACGATGACATCGAACACCATATCACTGAGCCCATACGACTTATGTTAATGCATGGCATGGCAAATAATTACCATCAGATTTACATCAATATGTACTTAGCGGAGTTTTGATTGTAACAGTTTGAATTCTATTGAACTGGTTTTTGTATGTAGAAGCGGCACGTTTCATTACCCATAGCGGGTAGTCAGAGAACCTAGTGTTAAGACACTTTGTTCTGCGCCTTCCACCTGAATTTAAGATAGTGCGTGCTAAGTGGCGAAATTCCACTTTGCGTTTTGTTCTACCTGAGCGAAATACTTATAGACTTGCGATTCAAATATAGGCTATATAAGGCTTAAGGGGGTCTTTTAAAATGTATTAGCGCTCACATCCACTGTCCGAATTCTTCTTTTTACTCGAACAAATTTGTGTTTTATGTTTATGAATTAAGTACGCCGTGGCATCGTGAATCTATAGATAAAATTTTAATTTAAAAATGCTTGTCTCTACCTTCTGCCTGAAAATGATGCATTTTCGATTTATCAACTTATTCACGCCTACTACGACATTAACTAAAATATTTTTTAGTTAATATCGTAGTAGGCGTAGTAGGTTATTAAAATGATTTTTTCTATATTCAAAAAATAAAAAATAATAGGTACATGACTGTACCTCCATAGGATTTCTGCGTTTAAGTCATTGCTATTGTAAAGCTCATGGGAAAATAACATGGTTTCATAAATCAAAGAAAATACTTTTTGCGTGTGAAAAGTGAACTTGTTTTGTTTTACACAAAATTAGCTATGTATTATGTTACTTGGAGCGTAAACAGGAACTATTAATATTGTAAAATATATTAGGTACTTTTTATTACAAAAATTCAAGTAATTTCTTCTATAGACTTTTAAAATAAAAACAAAATTGGCTTCATACATTTGTTTAACAGCTGATTATTTTGGTCTTAAATATTAGAGCGAGTTCAAATTCGATCAGGATAGTCATTTGTATGGGGTTCCGTTTGTTTGTGTATTATCCATGTAACATATAATACGCATTATCCTTTTTTCTGCACAGCAGAGTATTCAGAGAGAAACCATTGTCGAGACAGAGACGAGCCGCGGTACTCTACGCCGAAATTTGTCTTACCAGACTTGTAGTGGAAATTGAACTCACAACTATCAAGTTTATTCAACAATATGCTTACTGAACCTACAAACATAATTATTTTAGGACCTATCTTCAAGACTCCGTTCTCAAATCAGAATCAAACTCATTCAACGAATTTCGTTTAGACACTATGCCACAGTACCACGATGGCCTCTTTATCATCCAAAACATGAGAATACTATTTTCAATAGTATAAAATGAATCACTATTCACTAATGTCTTAATAAATAATTCATATTCATATTAACACCTAAGCAAATATTCGGGAATATCTACGAGTAAATGAATTACAAAATTCACTTTTTCTACATACAAATGAATATATCTACGGTACATATACCAAAAAAGCAATTTTTTACTATTTTTGTCTGTTTGTCTGTTTCCGGCCATCCTCTGAAATGACTGGACCTATTTTGACGGGACTTTCACTAGCAAGTAGCTGCTGTAATAAGGAGTAACTTAAGCTATTTTTATTAGAAAAAATTCTAATATCATAACTATAACACTTTTTTGTTAAATACCATGCGGACGAAGCCGCGGGCACGGCTAGTCTGACATAAGTTACTTAGCGTTACATCATATTGTTAGAGCGTGGGCGTTAAAGCAATTTGTAATTGAGGTGTACTATGAGTTCAGCCTTCGAACCCATCACGCGAGATAATAGTTTATTTTTTGTATGGACACTTTGTGCTATGGTATCTATAAGGAATAATAATAAAATAATTATATTTTTTTAATGTAGATAATGATTATATCGAAATTCTTGGTGTAATTTAAGATTTTGGGTTTATAGATTGACTAGCCGCAGCTTGCAACTACGTTTGCCTAGACTACGAGAAGTAAAATTTTTAATTAATCGATTTTTATTCCGTTTCCATAGAAGTTTTGAGAAATTTGGGAAGAATAGTGAGTCCTCTTTACTCCCCAATGAACCTAAATTTTATGTATGGCCAGTAATTTTGACTGTGCATTGTATTTCAGTGACTTAGTATCGCAAGAGTTTTATATATACATATATAGATATAGTACTTAAAATATTTGTATAATAATTCAAAGCACGCACTTTTCCTTCCATAGTAGGGTCAGCAGAGAAAACACAATGTTAAAACACTCCGCTCTCCATATTATCAACCTAATATATTACTCAAAGTTATTCTTAAGCGTTTTATTTGTAAAATATGTCACCAGTTTACAGTTTCACGGCGTAGAAAAGACGATTAAGGTATAAAGCCTTGATATTTAAATGTCGCGCGCATGAAGGGCAATGTTCTGTAAATTTTCACGATTTAATAAACCCTTAACCTATTATTATGTAAAAACGTAGATTATATTCTTTAATATATGCGAATTGTATTTTTTTATTGTATCTTTCATATGTACAGGATATTTGTTTTTGTTAAAGTAGTTTTTATTTGCGTAAAAAAATATTATAGTATAATATAGTACCTATTATCGATTATTATGTTATTTTATTCAGTTTTAGTGTCATTCATTATAAATAATGATTTCCAAAGTAAAAAATAAGGCATGATTCTAATTTTATAATGAGTTCTTTCTGTCCTCTCCGTTCTGCTACACAGAAAGCGATACGCATGAAGTGATGTAAGTGAATAAAAAAAGAAAATTACGTTTTTCCAAGCTATGTCATAACATAATTGTAGGTAATCTTAAAATGATACAATCTAGGCTATATAAAATGTGTAGGCATTAGTTAAGAAACCGCTACTTACCGAGGACAATACTACGAGTAAGGAACAAAAGTCACTTGGAATCTGGTCTGCCTTTAGAAAGGTCCTCCTTCAACTACTTGCTATAATTTAAATTTTCTTAAGGCTTCTCGTGTATTGTACGGTTTTTTTGTATCAATCTATGGTAACTCGTTCTAACATATGTAACTGTTTTGATTATTAGTTATCCAAAAAAGGATGAGACGTATATGGCACGAATAATTTGTAAAGAAATTAGACGAAATCTATGTATAGATTCCGTCATCATTAAATAAAAATATTTTAATAATACTTTTCGTTATTATTATTTAATATTTGTAGAAGCCTTCATGATGGAAAAAGGACTGCGCCTGACTGTAAACGCGGTGCTGGTGGGTTCGATTTCTACTCGTGGGAATAATCATATTTATTTTCATTTCCCCGCTCTTGTAAGACAAAACGCGATGTTAAGTTCCACCACCTTATACGCGATATGTAGAATTCGGGCAAAAAATGGTGAATGGAGTGTCTTGACACTAGATACTCTCTGCCTACCCAGCTATAAGGATAAAGAGTGAATCTGAAGATATATTATTTAAATAAATACATGTAATTAGTAAAAAATATTTTTAGTTACGTAATAATTAAAGATGTCTAAATACTGACTGTTATTAAAAAAAAATATGCTATTTTACAGAAAACGACAAAACAATATTTATTTTTATATTATCTGTGTAAATTATATATTTTTTTATTCAATGATAGACCTTGAAAATACATACTGTGTCTACAAATGTTACGCCGCGAGGTTTTTCCTTCAGGCGGTAAATTATGTTTTGGACCGACACGCAATCTTTCTACATATCGTTGGTTATTATTATCCTTTCTTATATTCACGATTCAAGAAATTTGCTTATCCCGGAGTGAAAAGAAGACATAAACACCTTATAATAATTTAGAGATTGCATTTTTGTGGCCAATTTAACTGAGTTGTCTTCCCAGAGATATTTACCATGATATCTGTTATTGGTAACGAAAAAAAAAACAAATATAATGTACCATGTTAGCATTTGTATCAATTAAAAGTTATATTGTTAATTAATATTTACAATAAATTTTACTTTGACTTTGACTTTGACTTTGACTTTAGAAATACTCTACTCGCACTACCATATGTATGGTAAACACACTTTTGTATAAAGTGACATACGCGTTGCTAAGGTAACCTATACTTTACACGTCAATACTACTATTATTAAATTACACGATCATTACCAAAAGTCCGACATATTATTACATTAATTATTTAATGTACGTTGTAATATCACGTGATTACATGTTTTAAAATAATTCACTGTATCTTGTGGACGCCTCTGGCAACTACATTAGTGTCTACATGATTGAGGTATTGAAGCTAGAATGTTGCTATATATTCTAGTTTCATTGAAATAGATAGAGAGGCAAAGTAATGTCTGGTATTAGTTATGATATTTTTGAGATTTCAAAATATCCACAATTAATTCTGTTAAAAAAGATTCGTTTAAAATGTGTAAAAATCGCGTAAATCAAAAACCTTATTCGTTGTATTAGTAAATTTGTAAGAGCTACGTCTAGACATTCTATTTTCTGTGTTCCGCGCGAATTGGATACATTGCGTGTTGAGTGCCGTATCGCTCTTTGCCTTATCAGAGCAATAAAGTTAAAAAAAAAATACACTGATTCCTTTAAAATAGATATTGTTATCTATTTCAAAAACAGGAGAAACTCCATTTTTTAATAATTGTCTTTATATTCCATATGCTTTCACTATTTTCTAAGTTGTCGTTCAACAATGCGTGCATTGCTATAATTAGGTGAAAGCGATACATGTGGTGCTTATTTGTTTACAAAATATATTGCCTACAAAATTCAACTTAAACTGGCTTAAATCTTTTTTTCTTAATTCAAAAATTTTAATTCCCTTAAATGATAATTTGAGTTATAATGATAGTCATTGTTGCGCAGTGGGACAGTGCCTGATGATAAATGCGGGTGGTCATGGGTTAGGTTATCATTCAAAGAATGTTAAATTTAAATTTATTTAGGTATATATCATATATCTTTTATTAAAATATATTTACCTGTTCTAGTCAGACACTCAACGCGGTCAAATGAAGTGTCTTGATTCTAGATTGTCTATGTCTACCCTGCTATGAAGCGTGAGTAGTAAATAATAACAAAGCTGAAATTATACTGATAATCATATAAAAAATATAACTTATGAAGATATTTCAAACCGCATATTTAAATAGCAGGGGGAATACCGTTTTAAGATACCGTTATAATATTACGTCTAATATATGATAACCTTACATATGCCCACATATGTGTAGAGACAAAACATAAAAATATTTTATAGTGAATAAGATATAAATTCTGTAGTTTTATTATCTTCACACGTCTTCCGTATTTTGGCTAAAAGACTAAATAGTTTAAAAATGAAACTAAAAGGTACACATGTAACATTATTTTTGGTGACCCTGGCTTGTAAATCAAATCAATCAAATCTTGATTTTGAGGGTCTGTTTGCTTTTTAAATTATTATTTAACACTAAGCTTAAAGCAGAAAAGTCACATGGATTATATACTTATAATTTATTATGTACTATTAGTGTCGTTAACGCGTATAATACAAGTCTTGCTAAGGCAAGACTTTCCTAAGGGAAAGTTTAGTTTATTATTTTCTACATTCTTTCATAAATAATTCTTAAGCCTATGCCAAATATCACAATTTTCGTAAAAAGGTATCCAAAGTTTTTCCTTTACCTATCAATGATTGTAACATATACAATAGGCAGTAACAAGACTAATTTTGCATTATATCTTCCACACGTTTTCCTATCGTCTCATCTCAGCGAGGCGACGACCAGCGCAATATATTTTAAGTTGCGTATTATTATGCTATGTATAATTTTGCATGGCTAATTTATAAGCTGGCGTGACATTTGCTGTCAACAGAACATTTGGCTTTTCATCTTTATAATTAATTAACTAGATGTAATATATAAATGTTTATTATTCTTTCATACAAAAACTACTGAACTTCACGCATTATCCGGCATAGCAAGGCGGTCAGAGTGACTAGTGCCAAGGCACTCCGCTCGCCGCTTTCCACCAGAATTTCATCATTACGTGTTAAATGGCGGATCGCAACGCCGCGCTTTGTATATTTTATTTATTAATCAAAAGAGGTAACAGAGCAGATAGACCACCTGATGGTAAGTGGTTATCTTCGCCTATTGACATTTACAACACCAGAGGAGTTGTAAATACGTTGCCAGTCCAGAGGGTAGATGAAAGGGGAGGTAACTAACTATTTAGTGGCCGAGGCAGTCCACCATAGAAACCACCACATTCTGGGAAAAGGATGGGTAGGAATAGTATCTTAGTAGAGCAGAAAAATGATAATTATTTAAATTCTCCAAGTGAGAATCTAAATAAGAAAACAGACTAAGAAAATAGACTACAATTTATAAAGATTTTGTGTAATTTGGATAAAATTGACCATTTAACTGTTTTATATTGTATATAAATTAATAAAATGGTTATCTTAAATGTAAGAAATAAGCATGTAAATGGTGATATTATGGCGCAGTTTAAATTCGGAGTTTTATATGGACCTTCCGCATACTGCGGTAGAACAAAGAGAACCTAACAATAAATTATTCCGTCAATAATAAAATATATGAAATTTATTTTATTAATTTTTAAATTATGTTAACTGGGTGTAGTTAACAAATTGTTGGTTCGGTATAATTTGCTTAGATCTCTATCTTACCCGGATATTGTAGAAAATGCTTACCGCATTATCTGCATAGATGAGAAGGCTGAGAGAGCCGAGCCTAGTGTGATAACACTCCGTTCTTCACTATTCACCAGAATTTCCGAGACATTGCGTGAATAGTGGAATTCAACGCAACTCTTTGACTTGCCAGAGCAAAAAAATAAAAGTAAGTAATATATAATTTCCACAGTGGCAATCAAACCCACTACGATAACGTTTATAATCAGCAGCTAAGCCGTTAGGATAAAAAAATTAAATAGATGCAAATTTTCATATATTAAAATTTTTATAAGTATAAAATACGCACAAAACAGCCATAAAATGCACAAATTATTCATAGTTTTGTAATAATCAAATATGCCACATAGATTATTTGCTCAGATAAGTTATTCCGGTTCCGCGACAGGTAGGTATGTAATCTATTAACGTTGTATAAACACGACCATTATGGTACTAGGAAATTTATATTTTTTTCTTATTTCGTGTTTTATATTTGAGAAAATAAAAAATAAGTGGTTTCTGTACAAATGGCTTATTAATGAATGGCTTATTAATGGCTTATTATGGAATAATTATATAACATCTATGCCATTTTAAATTTTGCTCTTCGTGTTATTCTGATGTATAAGCTGTATTACTGTAAAATTTTATATACCTACTTGAGTTCAGTAGTTTTTACGTGAAGAGAAACAAACATTCGTTCTTTTCATACAAAGTTTTGCAGAATAGAATATTAGCTGTATTAGCATTTTTTTTAATTCAATATGGTATTATGACACTTTTTTTGGTTTTTTTAATTAATTTATGGTCAATTTTATTTATATTATTTCTTTATGTACTAATATTTTACTTTATTAAAAAAAAAAATTCTAAATAAAATTTTCATAGCGTATAGAAAAATTTATATAATTTGTAGTGCGCCATCTAGCGGCGAATCGGATATGTTAGATGTTATCTATCTAGTTATATGAAAAAATACACAAAACTTTTGCCATTAATATACAATGTTTCTATATAAATACAATTATTACATTATAAATAACATTTCAATCGCTATACAAATATATAAATCAGTTACAATTTTTGACATTTCAGACCCTGACATTTGGAACATTTTGTAGGCCGTAATAAAAAATAGTTCACACGATAATTACACATAAATATGCTACATATAAATATGCTACATATAAATTCATTAAATACCAATAATTAATATCAAGGAAATAATTATCTAAGTAGACATACTAATTGATAGACAATAAATAATCAATCTTGATATATTTCGACAATTTTTTAAAGGTAGAGGCCATCGTGGCGCCTCGGGACAGTATCTAATTGTAAACGCGATTGGTTCTTATTTGGGAGCATGAATATATTGTAAATAATAATAATTTCCCCGCTCTAGGAAGACAAACCGCGGCGATGAGTACCGCCACTACACAAGCTATATCTCGAATTCGGGTAGAAAACAGAGAACGCGGTGTCTTAGCACTATGGCCATGCCTACCAGTGGCGAGGCGTCCATACAACACGTTTTCCATCGGTTTACCTTCTGTAAATTACAATAAATTTTGTGGAAAAATTTGGGAGGGAAATTTTTAAAATACAAGTATGAAACCTAAAAACAATAAAAGGCCATCACCAAAATTCGATAGTGAAATTACTAAATTATGTTACATCCTATACTGTCTTCCCTAAATATATACCGGCTTCTCTAAATTTATCGGCTTACCTAATTAAAATTTTCACCCCTCACTTCTGATGCCTACCCAGGTATCCGGGAAAAATTGAAAAGTTAAAGGTTATTCAAGCAAATCGCCTTACACTTTTTTAAATATTTTTATCTTATCTAAATTTCTGACATGTATAAATGTATATTTTTCTTGATATCTCAATAACGGCATAGCAATGACTATGATAAATTATTATTAATGAGAATTAAGGAACATTAACGTAATTAATGTCATACGAACAAACTGTTATAAGCATTTTATAATTTTAAAGTGTTATTCACACACTTAAGATAGGACAAATATTTGGAAATATTATTTTTTTGTATGTAGCCGGATTTGAACCCACGCTTTTTATGTTATATTTTTTTTGTACCAAACCTTACATATAAATCTATACGTATATTACATTTAGTCAAAAACATGTGTTTTTAAAAACATTTATGCACATATATAATAATAGACTTATTTTGTTTTAATAATTTATGGGATGCTGTAAAATCATCAATAAAATTATAAATCTTAGCTAATAATGGCGTAGTTGAAAAATAGCTAATTGATTGTGGTTTTAGATTTCATTTCCATATCTTTGTTTTATATAAATCTGGTAAGACAAAGCGCAGCGTAGAGATCCACCACTTAATGAGTTGTCTCGAATTAAGGTGAAGAACGGTGAACGGGGTGTTTTAACACTAGATTCACTCTACCTCGCTTCGCTGGATAAAGCGTGAAGCTGCTTTTTTATACATACATATAACTATTTCCCGACGCTGCACTGGGTGATTACTATGATTTATAGTGACCCTATAGACAGAAATACTTATAAAAAAATACACGTTAATGGTTATTTCTATCTTATTTTTAATTGAAGTTTGAGAGAGAAGGGATTTTAGTAGTTTATGTTATATTATAAAAAAAATTGTATGTCATGTTAGAAAATCAAAAGGATTTCTTAAAAGTGTTCAAATTCGCTCCATAGTAGATGATGCTCTAAAATATGTTGAAACAGGAACATGTGAATTATTATTTAGTTCTTTTCCTATAATATTGAGTAATATGTATATACATAGATAAAAAATATTATTATAGAATATATTATACAACCATATTTGACAGTATATTTGCACTACTTAGTCATAAGCCTCGGTAGCGCAGTAGGCAGCGCGTAAGTCTCATAATCTTAAGGTCGTGAGTTCGATCCTCACCCGGGGCATATCTTTTTGCTTTTTATTTTTAATACTTTCTCTTTACAAGGCCAACATCTTATTTATACTGCCTAGAACAAAATAGTTACAACATCATGCAAATACCTCAAAACAATTCTACCCACGTCATACGATTATTACTATTCACTTTTGTTAATATGTAAAAATAAATATTACGGATTAAAATCTACTCGTACAGTTAGCTTTCAATATTTAACATACTAGCACCTTGACCTGGTATTGCTTGTTATTTTTAAACTAGAAAGAAAATAAATTCTGTGGATTTTTGATGAACAGCGCCATCTAGTGAACATTAGGTGAAACAAATAATACTATCTATTTCTACTGATATTATAAATGCAGTTTATGAGGAGTGTTTGTTTCACGCAAAAACTACTGAATGGATTTAGATGAAACTACAGTAATATACATACATCAAAACATAGGCTACAATTCATAAAAAAATATGTAATTTTAGACATGCATTATAAAAGTATAGATACTTATAATATATTAATTATAGATAATTTTTGTACAAAAAATAATAATTTAAATTATATTATTCGCATTTTTTGCTCTTATTAAATTATTTTTTAATGCCTGTGTATGTATGTATGTATGTATGTATGTATGTATGCATGTATGTATGTATGTATGTATGTATGTATTAAATTATTTTTTCAAATTATTTAAACTACTATTTTTGTTCACAGATTCAACTATAAGTACAACAAAACGTGGTGTAAGTATTCATTTCATATTTTTTTTTATATCACAGTTTTCTCGAATAAGAGGACATAAAACGAATATAGTATCAAAGCTCTCTGTTCTCTACTTTCCACCTGAAATCGACATATTAAGTGTAGAGTGGACGAACTTATTTCCGCAATTTGTTCAACCCGAGCAGGGAAATGAAAATAATCTAAATATACCTACGTTTACAATCAGATGCTGTCCTTACTGTGCCATGATGGCTTCTATTATTAAATAAAATGATTCCCACGAGTTGGAATCGAACCCATAACCATCGCCTTCAGTCACTACTATTCCACTATGCAATAACGGCCTTACATTTCATTATTTTAATAACAATATTACCTTAATCTTAAAACAAATCTTATTTCATCATTCGATAACTTCTTATCGGTAGGCCATCTTTTGCAAATTTACAGGCGGATGATGTTTTTGGCTTGCAACAACTGTTTAACATATACTTTAACATTATTAAAAAAAAACATTATATACCTTATCTCTATTAACCTAAAGTATAATTTCACATACCTCTCAGCTTAGTTAATAAACAATAGTTACTTCATTTTTGTTACAATAATTTTGAATTTTTAGCTCTTATTGTGAACATTTAGAGTCCATTTTCGTATTATAGTTTATTTTCAGTATTTAATTCGTAGTTGGGCGTCGGTTACATAATACCTAAGGTCAGCGTAAGGCCGTACCGTACGATATAAGTTTGTTGCATTTATCATTCTATTGTTATTTTAAGAGGTTTAGCATAGTCTCTGTAGTACTACTTTGAATGAGTATATAGATTTTGTCTTATTGTAAATTCATCTTAAAAAGTATTAACTATAAGCTGCTTTTTGCTTTTTCTCGCTTAAAAGAGTAGTCAGAGAGATCCTAGTGTTAAGACACTCCGTTCGCCGCGGTATAAAATATAAGATCAACTGTAAACAAATATAGTTTACATTAAATCACTAAAAACATGTATTTTTACTGATATAATATTAATTATATTCTAATTGATATCTCTGAGTGCAAATATAAAATGATGTAAATATAGAGTAAGGTATTGTCAAAAATGTAAGAACATAAAGACCATCATGGCGTAGCGGGGCAGTGTGATGTAAACGCGATTGGTTGTGGGTTCGATTACCACTCGAAGCAATTATTATTTAAATTGTTCTCATTTCCGATTTAATAAAATGGCGCGGCGATCCACCTCTCAATAAACTATAACTCGAATTTATTTAATCTTGCCACGATGTTCTCTACGACTAACCTTCTATGCGGAAGAAAACATGACACTAAAAAAATTATGACAGGTAAAACATACAAAATACATACTACTTCCTTATCAACTTCATAAAAATAAGGCAAAGAAAAATCTACAGTTAGTAGATTCTCCACTTATCGTCTATTTTAAAGCATAACACAATATTATCATGGACATATTATTTAGACATTTAAAAAAAAAACAAATAACATTATCAACGCCAGTTTTTCGATGACATTGACACCTACGTCATGTGACAACTGACGTGCATTTGCTATGTACGTTGCATAACATGACAAATCTTCGTAATATATTACACTCTAAAGTGTTAAAGACAAGTGTAGTATGAAGTGACATAATATCACTTAAAGTGAGAAATTTTTGGAAGAGGTTTTACATAATATGACCTATATTATATTAAATATGAGAAAATCGTGTTCTTGAGAAACGACGAACAGAGTGTCTTGACACTTAATCTTCTCTCTATGTATGTGGTAGAGCGTGAAGTTGCTTATTAATATTTTTATATTATTTTTTCTAAAAGCTTAAAGATATTATATTTAAGAACAACGTTGTGGCGCAGTACATGGTTATGGGTTCTATCTCCACTAGGGTGAATGATTATATTTAAATTATCTTCGTTTTACCGACCTTTACTTACTCGACAAACAATGTGTGTCTGTAAATGGAAAGGAAAACGGAGTGTCTTAACACTGAGAGTTCTTTCTCTGTGCCCTGTTAAGTGGAAAATAGCGTACAGCTGCAAAACCTACTTTTTTAGTGATTCGCCTCTCTTATTTTTACTTTTTTAGTATATATTCACTGTACCTCAAAAATAAACATCTCTATAGATATTTATTTTTTATCACTTTTAATATAATTACCCTATGATAATTATATTAAAGGTGCCGTAGGTCAATAAATAAGAAAAAAACGAAGTTACCTTAACCTTAAACATATAATTTTAGTTGTTTTAAAACACAAGTCCATGAATCATGAGTCATGTCATGTGCAACGTGTAGAGTGACCTTGATGCGAAGCTGCCTACATTGCGTTTTAATATGCACCTACGTACATACCTATTTGGAACCAATACCTACTATATTTATATTGGAATTAAGAAATTACGTATTATAGTGTACTGATAATAATATCTTTAATTGTCGCTATTTTTACTTTTAAAGTTAAATTTATTTTAACCTGATCAATTGCATATATTTTCATTATCGGATACACGTTTTTGGAAACCCGATGTTTCGTACACTTTACGGTAGTCGTTGTTTACAGGTAGATCACGGTTTACGTCAGGTTTATAAAAATGAATATCCGAATACCAAATTGTACGAGATTAATTCATTTAAAATACTCAGTTTAGTAGAGGCTAGTCGTGACGCAGAGGCACAGGCGCGCGACTGTAAACACGACAGATTGTGAGTTCGATTCCCACTCCAGGAAATCAAAATATTAAATAATATTTAGTATTTTTATTTCCTCGCTCTGCTCGCCACCCAGTACGCAATGCTTTAATTCGGCGGTAAGTGGAGAACGAAAATGTTAATAGAGAACGGAGTGTCTTAACACTAGGTTCTCTGGTTCCCTCTGAGAATCCTGCTATGTGGAAAAAAATTATAATAATCTATTAATCAAGGTAAAAAAAATCTTGCATCGCTTTTTTGTCACTTGCTGTCATCTGAATTTGCTTAAAACAAGGTGCGACGTTAAGTTCCTTCACTCAAGACGCAATCTCGAACTTAGATCAAAAGTTGTCTTGACACTGGATTCTCTCTGAATATCTCTTTTTAGTTATATAATAAATTAAAAAAATATTTTTTCCTATTACAAAATGTTACCAGCTACCAAAATAACCATTGTCCATCTAAGCACGTAGCATTTGAAAGGGTAACTCTGCCAGTCGCCACCACCGGTAAAGCATTTTGTATTCAACTCACTATAGTCGTGACCGCGAGGTTGTGGTCACACTGGCATGCGTTTTTCAATGGGCTTACGTAGAAATATTACTTTTTAATTTGAGTTTATCATGTAATTTTAAATATCCTTTGAATTGTTGATGTTTTTACTTAAAAAAATATCTAATTTAATATTACAAATGTCAGTTTATTTTTTATCACAATTAATATATGTACCTAATTGTTACTAAGCAGCTTCAGTTATTGTTATGTTCTGTAATAGCAGGTATGGCAAAGTAAACATAGTGTCAAGACAAATCATTCTTCACTTTCTGCTCCCCACTTAGCCTTAACAGGGCTGGATAATTGAAGAAAATTAAATAAT
Organism: Philaethria dido; assembly: GCA_033558755.1. Classification (NCBI taxonomy): domain Eukaryota; kingdom Metazoa; phylum Arthropoda; class Insecta; order Lepidoptera; family Nymphalidae; genus Philaethria; species Philaethria dido. The sequence goes on from JAKGSA010000600.1 coordinate 182,454, forward strand.
CAATGACCAGGAATCGGATTCGTAACTATTACGTGACGTTTTCCCGATAAATTCACTTTCAAACATTTTTTTTTAATTTTAATATTATACCTATTTGTTTGGTGGTAGGAGGTTCGTCCTCCGTCTGGCTCGCGACCACTATCATGTCAAAGACGAACCGCCAAATATCTTGTGATGTGTTCCGATTCGATGGCATGTAAGCCAGGTTTTCCCCTTTCCCACCCATTCTTTTCCAAAAATGTGGTGGTTCCGATAGCGGACTACTACATTATCCTCCCCTTCCGTCTCTATCCTCTAGGTTGGCAACGCATCTACAACATCTCTGGTGGTGTAGATGTTCATGGGCGAAGGTAACCACTTACCATCAGGTGGTCCTTCTGCTCGTTTGCCATCCGTTATCCATAAAAAAAATATATATATATACCTATTAAAGCAACCTTAGCTTTACGCATGTTAAATTTTTAAGCACATAACTTATTATTTTACAAATAGATCAACAATTGGTATACCATAATAAGTATATATTATAATGTTTTCAAAATATAGTACCGCAAGCTTCCCGTGTGAACCCGCCATATGTTTATAAACGTCGACTCACGCTTAACGGGACGCACGAAACGGAATTAAAATTTAAATAGGTTTCCACGTGTATCGCATATCGATGTTTTGACAATTATTTCTATTATCATTTTTTTTATATAAGTAATATTAATTTATTTTTCTATAAATGAGTGTTTTTTTTTTAATTTGACAAATATCCAAAACTTTTTGTAACTATATTATGTGTTTTTTATAGATTTTGAAGCCCTAAAGATTTTGTAGATCGTGGCGCAGTGCCATAATTCGACTGTAAGTACGACTTGTTACGAGTTCGATTCCCGATCTCGAGAAATCATCATACTTAAAAACATTATAATTATGAAAAACCATATTTAAATTTGTTTTCCCACTCCGAGCTGCGTTGAGTTCCGTCACTCTATACGCAACGTTCCGAATACAACCGTATATTCCCACCATAAAGGCCGGCAACACACCTGTCTCCCCTGGTGTTACCATAAGCTGACCCGAACGCTCGTTTGCCTTATCCTTACCATAAAAAAAAACCAAACCAAAAGTGGAGAACGGAGTGTCTCGATTAGGGTCTCTCTGATTACTCTGTTATGCGTGAAAAAGCGTGAAGCGATCAAAACAATTTAAAGACCCTTTCACGTTGTTATTACGATTCGTTTCGTCTCTACATTCTGCTTTTTATATTTTTTATAGCATATTGTGGCTAAGTGACATTTTTAAAAGGCGTGAAATTAATATGATATCGTTTTTATGGTTCCAAATATAAGATTACGGTATTTTTAATTTATATTACTGGAAAGTATTAGATATTGCTGAACTCCAGTTCATATATTTAATATATTTAAGGAAGTATTCATTTCGACTGTATGGTTTTACATATGTTACGGTATAAATTGTTTATATATTTTTTTTATATGATAGCGAGGTCCCATTTAAAATTTAATTTAATTTAATCGTAATAATGCATTTTATTTGAAGTAACCTCGTAACTGACAGATAGATACTACACCTGAGTCCTGAGTTTCTTGCGCCTGTTCTTCTCAGGTCTGCGGCATTGAATTTAGTGAACCGGTGGTAAATTATTTGACGTTCAAAAAATTAAGCGTGTGACTTCTTATTTTGAATAAAATTATTTGACTTTGACACCTCACCATTGGACGCAGAAAGGTAAAATGTGGCATATTCCATATAGGGAAATGCAAAATTTCTTGAATATTAATCTCTTGTAGGAACGGAAAATTACCGAATTTACCTTATAGTCGGAGCTATCGAAAATAGAAATATAAGAGTTTGGACTTTATGAACTATAAATTTTCAAACAAAAATTATATAAATGTAAAATTGTATTTTTGATAAACGTTTTAGACGTTAATAAGAAACAAAAAAAATATGTTCTTTAACAAGATAACACAGTTTTTTGATGATCATCTATATATTAATGCGTGAAGGAAAAACTTTGTATCCCCTTTTTACGAAAACTACGCGGACACAGTAGCATGAAACTTGGCGCACTTATACTTTATATAGCGAAGGAGTGCACAATGATCATATTTTTTTAAAATAATTCATAAAAATATATTAAATTAACAAAATAAATGTTATACACTAACATGGTTTGATCCATGTTTATATAAAGTGACATAGACAACGCGTTGCTAACGCGTCAAGAGGTGTGGTAGTGTTAATAATAACCTAAAATGACTCAAAATGTTCGTTACATAACGGAAGTAAATTTTAACATAAACTCAGGTTAATGCCTGTATAAGGCGATGATTCTTTTCCGGTACCAACCGCATTTGTACCTTACGTCTTTACGTTTATTGTTATTACTTTTATAGATACGTAACAAAGACATTAGTGTATTTTCTTTATTTCTTCCACTACGGACATACGACGGAATAGAACGTTGGCACACAAGAAGTGCAGATGATCAATATTTTTTATAAGTTTCAGATACAAATTAAATGAAAAATAATAATTTCACATTACCATATGTTATACATATACTTTAGTTTAAAGTGAACTATTGAAACGTTGCTATGGCAACGTGTCAATAAGGCTACATAAGCAATAAGCATATTATGTCAAATTTCATCTGCTGTTGCCAATAGTTTCTCGTATTCGTTTTCTGTTATTTAGTTACGGAAGATATTTATATATTTTATATTGAGATTTTACACTTTGACAAGCAATTTGAGCAATTCATATGAATTTTTAAGAAAAAATAAAAACGGTCCAAAAGTTCCCTTTTACACAAGTGAGAGTTTTTAGTCTAAAACTGGGTACAATTATCCACGGTCGGGTAACCGAGATTCTAACTAATTGCCACCTTTCACGCAACTCGCCACGCAACGCGACGTGTGTTGTGTGCCTTTTGAAATTATTTAAACAATTCATATTAATTATTTTCAAAATTACAATTTTATGTTTTTGTAACACGTACATACACTTATATGTACATTTTATATATCTTTATAGAATAAAAGGGTAGTCTGTATCCAAAGATTTTCCATAAAGCATGTTTTATCTAGGATAGCAGGGTAGTAAGAGAGAATCTAGTGTCAAGACACTCCTTGCGCCGCTTTCCGTTCTAATTCGACATATTTCATGTTAAGATTTTTCCATAAAACATATTATTTATTCCGTATCATTTATATTCGTAAGTAGGAATTGCCAGAGATATGTATTTTTCTCGGAATATTCGTTTGTGTGTGACATTGCGTGTTGAGTCACAGATAAAAACGCCGCGCTTTGTTTTACTAGAGCGGAGATATGGAAACAATTATATATCATCATTTCCCCGAATGAGAATCGAATCCACAGGCCACAAGCAATCCTTTATAGTCTTATATCGTCTCACTGCGCAACGATGTCATCTTAAAACAATTCTACATACAGATATCAACCTGTAACCAATCGCGTTTACAGTCAGACGCCGTGTCACTTGGACACGATGGCCTCCAAAAACAAAAATTACGTTTTTATAATTGACAGTTACTTCTCCATAGCGTTATTGTAATTAAAACAACAAGATAGTCAACTAAAGGCATTACCACAATAGAACCGGGTGATTATTTACCTACCAGATGTTATCTATGTATTGTTCGCAACAAACACTGGAATTAGAAGATTCGAATCACAATAAATATGTGAAAGTCATAGCTATATCAATGAAATGTTTATACTTTGTTTTTATGATCTAGCGACCCGCCTCGTTTTGTTTGTACGTAAATATGACTTATTATTTATTAATATAAGTTTTATGACGCGAATAGTAGTGGGTTAAATTCCCGCTCGGGGAAATGAATGATTGTATTCAAATGATTTTTATTTCTTCGCACTGTAATTCTTGAGTTATTCGTAACAATTTTACTTTTTACATATTACTTGAAGAAGGTTATTTTCTAGTTAAAGTTTTAATTATTAAGATATTAAAAATGTTCTAAATATATAATATATTTTATTTACAGTTCCAAACTTCTAAATACTAAATACCCATATATCAGAAGTGACAAGTAGCAATTTCTTAAATCGTCCCTTTAATCCTTTGTCTGGACCGACACCAGACCCCTCGGTTATTTTCACGTAAAGCTTTGCATATATATTGGTATCTACTAAATACTTGTGTGTATATTAAAGGTTAAAAGGAAATTAAATCCGAAATGTATGCAACACGAATGAAAATATATGAATGAGGGAGAGAATCAAGCAATCAAATGCCTCAGTTCGGCGGAAAGTTGGGAACGGAATTGTTTTAAGAGAACGGAATGTCTTAACACTAGGTTCTCACCTATCTGCCGCGATCACCCTAATGGTGATCGCGGCGTTGAGTTCCGCCACACAACACACAATTTCTCGAATGCGGTCAAAAGCAGAGATTGTAATGTTTTGGCACTAAACTCTGTGCCTATCGTGCTAAACGAAAGCATAAAAAAAGCGTGAAGCGTCAAAAAAACTGTACTAGGGCACAAAATTTACTTCAAGTTTAATAACGATCTTGTTCCAATTAAATAACTGAGTAATGAAATAAATAACACTTGCTATACCGCATCTTATAAAGAACACATATCGCACAGCATTTTTCAACGTAAAATCATTAAAATTTTATACATGTTCGAAGAAGAACCCAACAATGGTCAATACAAAACAAAATGTATAACTTTCATTGAGGTTTTTTCCTTTATTAGCTAGCTCACGTACCGCGACGTCAGCGCTTTCAAAATATAAAAATACAAGAAATAACCATTATAATGTAAGGCTTCATAGTTAAAGCTTAATTTTTATGGTGATTCTCGATACTTATTGCTATATTATGGTCAAATTATACAAAATATTTATAAATTATACCGTATGTGTTATTTTGATGTAAAAACTATATTACTGTAAAATTTTATCTAGATCCGTTCATTATTTTTTGAAATTTAATGACATAAAAGAGTAACAAACCGAGTAATATTAGTAGAAAAATCAGTCAGTTTTTTGTTCTAGAATATTATAAATAGATATCTATGTTAAATAAAAATTGGCTATGATATCGTTCAACATGATGTCAACGTAATTTTATTAAAACTGAGTTTATAAACAATATAATTTATATAAAATACATCATGGCACAGTGAGTTTCTTCTGAGTAAAGTGAGTGTCGTACAAAAAAAACAAATCTCTTCTCTCTTTCTCAACCATTAATGACTTACTGATAGGTATATATGTATAGTCAGTCCGGTCTGCTCTTCTTATTGAATGTAGGCCCATCGTTCTGATAAAATCATCCGTCCATCCATCGTGTATTAACTATCGTTCCATGTTCTTTTACTATAAAAGAGCAAATAAATAATTATATTATGCATACACAAATATAGAAATTTTACCTAAAAACGGAAAGCCAATTGCGAAACAAATTAGCTAATCGTCTATTTGCTTTAAGTGAAAATTCTTGGTCAGTTACCACTTACGACTTGCTGAGCGAAAGTGTTCACGTGCTTCTAGTGCTAATCACATTCCGAACAGTACGCTCTCATTTGCTTAAGGAATTGAAATGCATTGCAAATATACTTACTTAAAACCTCTATTTATTTATGTAAGAGATTCTAACGCTATTTTATTCCACTTATTGCTATCCGATTTGCCTTAAAAAAATGCACACGTGTCCGGATTTGATGGTAGTACAATTGTATATAATAAGAAAATATTATTAAGCATTGTCTTTTATAAAAAAATATATATTTCTTTAGAAATACCCTGTATAAGGCGAATTAGCGTTCTTTTTCATTAGTTACATGAAAATGATTTCAAAATAATCATTGCGATCAACAAAAACGATCTACTGCGAAAATTATACAATGGACTGAATTAATTATAATAGAATAGAAAAGAATATTATATTCTTTATTGCACATAAAATATACAAATAACAAGAGAAAAATAATCTTCGTATAAGTAATGTCTTAGATGTATGCAAAAGCAATAAGACTGCTTGTTACTTCAAGAAATCTCATGCAGACAACATTTAGTAAGACAGAGTTAAATCCAAAAATCATAGGGGAATAATATAATCTAATGCAGTGGCGGATTTATATATTTTATAATGCATATATTCAGATTTTTGAATCGATTCATATATTTAGGCTGTTAGGTTTTTTCACCCTTCTTTTTTTTTGCCCACAATCTCAACAGTTGTCAATTTGTAAAGGAGCTGTTATGTTTTATTGTTATTAATGTATTAATTATTGTTAATATATCTGATATTTACTGCAATTCTACCTCTCGTTCAAAGAGAGAGGCAAACTAGCTGTTTTAAGGATGGTCAAATTTTTAAAATTTGGTGCCCTTAAAAATCTACCGCCCTCAAAAATTTGTCACTCTAGGCGTCAGCGTGCTGGAAAGTTCACCACTGATAATAATTGAGCTATATGCTAATGCGCTAATGATTAAACTATGGTATTTTAATTAATTAAGTCAGGTAACATTTGTGTTTGTAATGGGAACTTCTACATACCCTAAGTAGTTTTTCTAGTCGATTGTATCAAAAAGATTTTTAGTTAGAATGTTTGTATAACGTAAAGACAAAAAACATAAGTCGACCGACTCTCCAGACGGATGTATTATGTGAAATTAGAAATCGTAACTACCTAAGTTTCCCCAAGTTTCCTCCGGTAATGTTCTTAACATATATGGAAATCTATATGAGAAATTATATTTATCTATATATATATAAAGCGCTTGCGTCACTGAATGACTGACAGACAACGTAAAGGCAAAATTCTTGACCATAGAAAGCTGAAATTTTACTCCTTGGGGAGCATTGGTGAGCGAAAGTGGAAAAAACGAGATTTTAAGTTTATAGTCCATACAAAGGAAGTCGCGGGATACAGCTAATTTATATATAAAACAGAAACCTTTAATAAAAAAATAAAAAAACAAAAATAATCTCACTTTTTGTACACGCTTTTATAAGCTTCACCTGTATGTATCAATCAACGTAAAAAAATATTACAACTTTATTTTGACACATTTGTTGTCGGTCTGACTTGCTTGAAAATTTGCATACGTGTATGAATACGATGACAATAGAATATTTTTTTTACCACCCTGTCCTTATCAGAACGATCAAAATGTAGAGAAAATAAACGTGCTTTTGATTTCAACGTAAGTGTATCTAACTTATACATTGATTGCGAATTTCCACTCATAATTAAAATTACAACTCTTAGATTTATTTGAAGAGAGCTATTGTCAACAGAACTGCCTTCCGAGCTTTCAAAAGAAAAAAAAGAATATGACTTTGTTATCGTGATTAGGATGAATTTACAACAGATTTGTTAAGTGTTACTATGAGTACAAGTGGTACAACAGACTTAGTAGTGTTTTAAATAAAAGCTGGTAACATTATAAAATAAAATTATGCTAATAGAAAGTTTAATCAAGGAATGAAAGGGTAAGGTCGCTATATCATGAAAATGTAGGTGACAAGAGGACAGAGGGGGCTTTGTAAAACAGTTCTATTATAATAATAAATTTAAATATTGAAAAATGAATATTGAGATATACGTGGAATATAAGCGTCTTTGTTTTATCATCAGCATAAAAATAATAAATTACACCTCGATAGAAAATCGGGAAGCAGGTCCAACATCTTGCAATATTTACTTACAAACAGACACCGAGACAGGTGAAACTAAATAAAACATTGTCTAAATAAGTATTACTCATGATGAAGTCGGGAACACAATACTATTGACTAACAACTATTTGTTAACATTATCTATCAATTATTTCAGCTACCTAAGTTTTCAAACCTCTGTATACGCAAGAGAGAAGCCATCTCAGTATCGTTGTGCAAATTTTATAAGTATAATTCTAAAAGTATAGTTTTTGTTTCTTGCAAAAGAAAGTGAATAACGATCGATGATCGATTGCAAGCTTGCTTAAAGCAAAACTAAATGCGTTTCACAGTGTAGCTTCAGTAATTGTGTTTACAAAATAGTTTCTTTTTTTATTTTTATTGATATTTAGATGTATCTGATATTTTTTGCCATATATTTTTAACTGTATATGAAGTGTTAACTCTGTAATATAGTATAAATGGGGCCGTCATGGCACAGTTGTAAAATGTCTGATTACAAGTGCAATTGGTTGTGGGATCGATTCGGATTAATCGTGTATATTTTAGTTTACAGTGGTCACAGGTAGATTGGGGTTTATCTGTGACCACAGACTACTGTAAAAGTATAATATAAAAACATTAGATTTTCAAAGGATTATTTCCGAATATTAAAATATCACGCGATTAATTCGGTTAAAATAGTTTCAATTGATGCGGTTAAAATATTTTATAGAGGCTATCGCGGCGCAGTGGATTAGTTTCTTACTGTAAATACGAGTGCTTGTGGGTAAGATTTCCACTCGGAGGAATGATTGTATTTAAATTGTTTTCATTTCCCCTCTCCGCCACTTAACAAGCAAAGTCTCTAATTCGGGCGGAAAGCTATTCTTTCCCCCGAACCTAGTGTCTTCACACTAGGTTCTCTCTGTTTACCATGCTATGCGTAATAAAGCTAAGAAAAAAAAGAAAAAAAAGTTGTTTTAGTAATTATGTGTAAAAACCGCGAATATCAAAGATCCACATATTCTGCAAATAAGTCATTGCACTCTTGTTTATTTTTCTTTAACCGATCAATCGAGACAAAAAATTACCGTTAGGTTCTTGACCTTCCTCTCCTTAACAAGCCAATACACATAAGAACAAAGTAAACGTAACAAAGTAATTTAATTTCACGTTTCTTCAACAATCATTGAAGCAAGCAGCGCAAACAACTACATCGGGATTACAGTCAGGCGGTGAGAAATCAACCGCATCGTCTTACTTGAGCTGAGACGAATAAAAAACTACAACTTTTAGAATTTCCTTTTCAGTTACATTTATATATACGTTTGGGAAAAAACTATTTCTTGATTTCTATCATGTTTTGTATAAAACGAGTTTTTGGATTATTTTTTGGTAGTAATTTATGGTTATTGATGTCGTTACATAACTAAAATAGTTTCAGCTGTCTTTCAAAGTGTAGATTTTTTTGATTGGCTTGCTTTCTTGATGCTTGTCGCTATATTATACTCATATTACAAAAAAAATTATAACTTATGTGTTATACCTGATGTGTATCCTGATGCATGAGCTATTTTACTACAAGATTTTACCCGTTCAGTTGTTTTTTGCGTGAAACTTAAAAGAAAATAAGACATCCCTCCATCCTCACACACTTTCGTAGTTATTATACTATTAGGATTTTCCTTACATTATTACGTTTATTACTTAAAAATATTTATAAATATGTACACAGATAAAATAAAACAAAAGTTCAATTTTTATATTCAAAAATATCTAGCATGAAGGTTATATATATGTATTAAATTAAACATATTGCTTGTTTAATATCCAACTAATTTACGTTAATATTGATGTATATCAATAAAAAATGGATAAGAAAAATAAAACTTGAGGACAATGTATAAAGCGTGCCACAGCACTGGAATAAATATTTAAATACGAGAATATCAATAAAAGAATATAGTTCTTGACAATGGACATTGCAAAACAAAATGCACGGAATGGACCTAGATTTATAGATCAATGTGACACATCATTCTGTTTTAGCCTGTATGTCTATATTAAATTTACGGCAATTATAGGGCGTGATGGCGCTATGGTACAGAATCTGATTGTAAACACGATTAGTTGTGGGTTTGATCCCCACTCGGGGGAATGATTATATTTAAATCATTTTCATTATAATACAAAGCGGAGCGTTGACATCCACCGCTCAACAAGTAATGTTTTAGCTGCCATTAAAAGCTGTCATATGCTGAGTATCACAAGCGCACCATCTATTGTATACACACCCAGTGGGATTCGAACACTCAACCATCGAACCCAGGCAATATATTTTTCATGTCGACAAAGGCGATAATTTAACGTCATAAAGTCGTAATTAAATCCAATCAATGTTGACCAACTCAATTACGTGTGTCGATGCAAATCGAAAATCGATAGTGTTGTAATATTTCTGCCGAATTTACCGATTAATGTCAGAACATTAGTGATGTTCTCATTCGTGTTGCGTAAAAATTCATCGTAGTCGTGTTTTGGCCAGGTCTTGTAATGATATTCATTAATCTTAATTAGAGGTAACGATTCATAAGGGTGTGCTTTAATAATTGGACAATTGTAATTTATGGCTGGTGAGTTATTGGCGAGTTATTAATGAGTTGTTGGAGCACTATTGGAGAGTTATTGGTTGTATTCTATTGTTGTATATCTAGATGTATTGTCATAAGTTCAATTAACAACAATTTGCCGTAGAAGACAGTCTGACTTATTGTCGTATCGCGTAATAGTTGCTCATTTTCTTGGCTTCTTAGAAGACATGTATTTGTCATTTTTCAAAGCTAACTTGTAAACAAGTAGATATCACTTGATTATTTATCAAAGTCAACGTGGTTTTTCTATTTTATTATTCCATATATAGAGGTGGGTTAATCAGTAAAGGTCTTACTTATACAATTTATTAAACTACATGAAAACTAATATCAAAATCGAAAAACGATTTTAATTTCCCTTTATAATCTAAGCCAATAAGTGTAATACGGGTAGGTATAACTTACAGTTGCTACCGTGGGAAACAAATACTTTTCAAATTAAATAAAGGTCTTCTAGTAAGAAGATTTAGTTTGTCTAGAACTAGCATCAGTTCATTTCTAACATGTATCTCGAAGGCGACAGGCATCCTATGGTTAAATCCATGAAATACCAAAGAATTTCTTCTGATATTATTACAGTATACTTATCACTTATTAAGATATAAGATTATATATTATTAACAATATCATATAACAGATAGTGTCACTATAATAAAGTAACTGTTTCGTCGACACAAAATCAATCATTTTCGATTTGACTATAATTAATCAAGCAATATTTAGTTGCCTTATATTTATTATTTGCATACTAAAGAGGCCTTGGCGACATGCTACTGTTCATTCAACATGAAGTGAGCTAAGTATTGCACCATTAATCACCTGTCTATTATGTCAATTAGGGCTTATAATATATTTTGTCGGAACTTTGAGCAAAATGTCGAAATAAACTTGGAAATGCCTCTCATAAGATATATTGCTAAATTATAATTGCTATATTAAATGTAGGATGTCGTGACGCAAGTGGAACTTGGCCCAACGATATGATAGTTTTGAGTTTGAAATCAATTATACATTGTTTAATATTACTAGCATTTGTGTATACTCTCCATTAAAAAATGCTATATCTCTTCTTTAAGATTTTTTAAATGACATCGTGTATAAGTACATCCTACTAATATCATAAAATCAAGAGTAAACTCGCCTATAAAATGGAAAAGCAAAAAACTCATATCATGTAACTTAGTTTTAGTTATTTATATTCTATTTTTTTGGCTATTTTTGTTGTATAAAAACTGCTAAAAATTTTTAGCAGTTTTGTAAATTTATGAACGATAATCCCTTTCGTTTATATGTTATTTTCTCTCACATTAATATTGCATGTGGTGTTTATCGTAACATACATGTGTACGGTTACTGTATTCTTCTAAAAATGTGTTTTTTTTTTTAAGTGTAATTGTATTTTATATATATTGTAACTGTACTTATGTGATAAACCAATAAACCAATTAAACCAATATCATAATTATAAATGTGTATGAAGATGGTTAGATAGATGTTTGTTATTCTTTCACTCAAAAACTACTGAACACACAGTACTACAGTAATACACACAGTACTATAGTAATATAGTATACATCAGAATTAGAAGATTATATAGAAAGATTTTGTATAATTCGACAATAATGTAATGGTAAATAATATAGTTATTTATAATCATGAAATATTACTGAGTTTTCATTTTTGCAAATTTACAACGAAATGTGCAATAAAGCTCACTGACTAAATTGGAGAACAGGAAACAAGCTGACGCGAATTTGACTTCCGTTTTGATTTAGTCTCGGCGTTCTTGAGGTTGGCTATGTCAAGGTACTATAATATTTATTTTTTTGTTTATTTTTTTCTCATGGATTCTCTGTATTTTCTACTTTGCAGTTTAATTAATAATGACTTAGCCAAAGCCAAACAAAAATGTTTGATATCAAAATGTCTATATTTACTTCAAAAGTTAGGTAATATTAAAAATATGTTAACGTCATTCCCATATACGAGTATAAATTATTCCCAATAAAAAAGGAACAGCTTAAATAAAATTTAAATAAAATTAAATTATTTTAATAATTATTAAAGTGTGCTTATATTTACGATTATTAAGTATAATAAAAAAATATTTCCACAAAAAATTGAACGAAGCAAGATGCGAACCCGCGCCTCTAGGAATCCATATTGCGAGAGGATTTTTAATTAACGATTTTTACGTTTAAATTGTTAAATGTCCAAATATACCTACCTAACTTCACGCTTTATCCCTAGCGGGGTAGTCAGAGAGCACAGAGCGCCAAACGCTACGTTCCCTGTATACCTCTTTCGCCTCGTCCACAGTCATTGACCTCTTCATGGATGCCCTCCGGGGGGTCCTCATGCTTTTTACGTGACCTTCCTCCAGTATCATTGATACTGTGTTCCAAATATATTTATTGTAAATTAATTTAATCAACTATAAGTACCTGTTAGTGTATAGTAAACTCTGGCCTCATTCCCATCGTACTGGAACTAAGCGAGCTTAATTGTTAGCACCGAAATCCGAACACCGTACCATCTTCCGCGTTACATCACTGTTACGCAACACGTAACCCATTGATTTGTCTCAAAATTATTAGTTTGTGAAAATCGATTTTCTACTTCGATGATTATTTTTTTTATGGCATCGGAATTTTTGATTATTATCGAGTTTATGTGATAACTTTAGTTTTAGTTATAGGCATAAATAGTCATAAATTATTTCGAATATAAAAAGGAACATATAATTTTTATATATGTATTTCAGATTCACGCTTTATCACTCACTAGCTGTATTCCGCAACTTTGTTTGCAAAGAGCAAAATGCCACGATGGCCTCAACTCGCCCGCGTAGAGTATAAAAGTTAAAACCACTCGTTTCGTAGAAATTTTAAAAAACTATCGTCCAGTAGTTTCGTCTGCACGTAGTCTGTCAGTCACTCAGTAACGTAAGCGATTTATATTATATTAAAATTGTAATATCTTCTAAAATGTTCATTGAAATTAAGTGATGTCAAAGACAATTTTATTCACAATTAAATACTCTTAATCAACAACAATTTTTTTTGGATAGAGATTAATATTATTACGTTGATACAACTCTTAACAAATAATGCACTAATTTGGACCAAATTTGATTACCATATAAACGGTTTTAGAGAGTTAATCTTTAAAGATAGACATATACTGTCGAGGATATTTTTTTAGATCATTTCAAGAGGAATAATTCATATATTCTTGATATCTTGAACCGTTTTCGCAGCGCACGCAACAGAAGCCTTGAAGGATGAATATTTTTTCCCGTTTTTACCACATTTTCAATTATTTCTTCGCTCCTAATAGTTGCAGCGTGATGTTATATAGCCTTAAGCCTCCCTCGATAAATGGTCTATTCAACACAAAAAGAATTTTCCAATTCGAAGTAGTAGTTCCTGAGATTAGCGCGTTCAAACAAACAAACAGGCAGGGTTGTCGGAAAACCCTAGTGTCAAGATACTCCGTACATAGCTTTTATATTTTGATTGAAATTGTTTTTACGTGCTGTTTTTTTTACATAGGTTAGGTAGAGTGTAAAGATAACTTATATATTTCTCTAATTTAGTGTATTATGTTTTAGGATGGTCGGACCCATCTTGTTTTATTCAGACCGAGAAAAACGATTTTAATTATTTAATATAATGGCATGAAATAAGCAAGAAATTTAAATGTAACTTAACCGCACATATTTTTTTCCTTTAAATATATAGTTACTTTAAATTTCATTCATATATATTATACAGTTATTTTGTAGTGACAAATTAGAAATAGATGTTAGTTTTTCTATCTAACTATTTAGTCTAGCTAGAAAATTCTAGACACTAAAATAGACAAATGATATTATTTTTACAATATTGCATAGTATTTATGTACCGCTTCCGCGGTTTTGCGGTTATGACAAACCAAACAATTGTAACAGTTGTTCGTCATAAATTTTTGCTTTGTTTTTCCTTTCCTTTCCTTGAAATATATTTTACTGGAATTTAATAATATATAGAGCCAAGCGCTTATGCATATTAATTGGCCTCTTAAGCTTACGCTTGGGTTACAAGTCTCAGGTATTACTCTGAGCTCTCGATGGGCACTTGGATGGTGATTTCATGGTATCCTTAGGAGTTCTTTCTCTTATTTTTACTACAAAAAAAGTTGAAGTTTTCAATTACACGATATTTTTGTTATGTGTGTTTAACTTTTTACTACGTGAACCAATTTTGATTGTTCTTTCTCTATATGATAGATAGTGCTGCTGAAGATACAGTTAAGATGATGAAGTAGTTTTTCAGTTATATGTAATAATTTAACATTTTAGCGCATTTTATTTGAAGTCGGTCTTCTTTTTCGATAAAATTTAAATCATAGTAGTACATATTTCTTATATAATAACATTTTACAACACAACAAATCTAAAAAACTAGGCCTAATCATAACAATGGCTGCACATTCCCAACGTTACGAAAACCCGTACACTGATTACTGATAACGAGATGCTTCCGATAAGGACCCACTTGTCTACCACTTGTTAGTAGATGGCGTTACGTAAACCGTTTGACATTTCCGCCATTGTTCTAATTATGTGAAGATAAGGTTAGTCTTTTATAATTGACGTTAGAGGGCGTTGTACTTATTGTACTCTACTTTTAATAAATATTAACACTGTGAGATAAAAAATAATAATTGTTTATAAACAAATGATTTTTATAGTTATTGGAAATAAAAAAATATAAAAAATTATTCCGATACCGGGAATCGAACCCGAGCCTCCTGGGTGAGAGCCAGGTATCCTAGCCACTAGACCATATCGGATATGTCGGATTAGCCAAAATATTTTATAATATTTGAAAACATTAAACAACAATGAATGTAGCTGTTTGTTACGAATATAGTAATTTGACTACAATTTTTAGGGAAGAATATACATATTAACACTATAGTCCGGGAATCGTGATTTTTTTCCCAGTTTGTTATTGAGTTCAATATTTTGATCCGTCATACTCATATAATGAAATTAAAAATCAAAATATCTTTTTTTTAAATAGACTTCTGCAAGCATTTTTTTAACCGTGAAATTAACATAACACTGCTACCGGTTAGGATACTGCCTAGTTGTGGCAGAAATGCGCGGACTACCTATATAAATTTGATTTGTAATATACAATGTATAATAATAAGTATATTAGGTAACCCGTTGTCTAGGGGTGGCTTATACTATTATTATTACTATTGTATCTCGTTACAGGTTCTCGGGTTCAAAGGAACCCGGTCCTTTGGAAGGCTTGCGTGGGGACACAGGTCCAACACGTAGAGGCCCCTTTGAGACAACAATATTTTTTAATCTGACGCATTGACCGGGATCCATCTCTGAGTAACCATAGCAACCTTATTACTATTATAATTATTTTTTTGTATAACTTAATCATGATATAACTCTAAGTAAGTATCTATTTATCTACATACATACATAGCTTCACGCTGTATCCCGCCTATAGAAGGGTAGGCAGAGGGAACTTAGTGTTAAGACACTCGGTACCCCACTTTTCGCCGAATTGAGGCATATTTGTTATTCGAATTAGAATTGAACTCATTACCTCTGACACACCATAGAATTAATTACTACAAAACCAGAAGACCAGCCAAATGTTAATAAAAAAACCAATTTCACAATCAAGCAATGTGCAGTAAAACATGGCGGGAAACACCATTGTCCACCGTTTTGTACTTACTATGGGAATCAAACAACCTTGCTCTGAATAAGAAATTCTTTAATGGCTGGCTTTTTTCATAATGCGGCTTTTACTATTGTGTTCATGAAGCTCCCATCAAATGCTCGCGGTTATAAATAGATTATGCAAGGGGAGTTAGTATGTGGTGAATAACCTCTTTTCTTATGTCTGTACGCGTGAATATGTTGATAAGTCAACTTGCATAGACATTTTTTTTTGGCTTATTTTCTACGATTCAATTCTGAGATAACGAATTGAAAGATAACGAAATTTTGATGCGGGTTCCCGCAAACTTGCGTGGTCAAGGTGGGATAAAAAGTATAAAATTTGTTTTGAAATATCAATGTTGAAAATATAATATAATAGTTTGAAATGACGTGAATTCACGTCAGCCCCAACCAGAAATAGAATTTCAATGACGTTAATTCACGTCAGCGGTCGCAAACGTGTTAATAGGTTTGCTTTCCTTATAAGGTGAATAAATGGCTATATTAAATTAAATGAATTAAAACACTTTTAGATAAAATAGTATTTAAATGACATAAGAACAGAATTTACAGAATAAACTTGATTATAAAGTGCCTGCCCCGCATATATTTTTACGATTTTTCTCACATAGCATTATAGGCAGACACAGCGGAGGGTCGACACACTCCGTTCCCCTTTTCAACAATAATTCAAAACATTGCGTGTTAAGCAGCGGAACTTAACGACGCGTTTACAACGAGAAATACCTAAATAAATACATTACAAAACACTTTCAGCATACGTAACCGTCCGTAGGCGTGCCTCAAAGTACTATATGTAAAATATATTATAAGCGCGTACAAAGATACCGCATATATAAATATTTCGCATGGTCATATGTCAAAATAGTCACTTATGTAAATACTTGCGAGATGCCAAACAATTCTAATGGCGGTTTGCTTAACTAACTCAACTGGCGTTGCGTTATGGGGTTTCTTTCTATTCATTCAATGAGTACCCTACACAAGGCTGTCGTGGCGCAATGGAACAGCTAATGTAAACGCGATTGGTTGTGGGTTCGATTTCTACTCGGCTAGTATAATAATTTCTTAAAAAATCGCGTCGAGTTCTACTACTGATCTAGTTGGTCTATGGTTGTCACGCTATGCGGGAGAAACGTTAAACTTAAGAGGCAAAAGAAATTAAAAATATATATTTAGAGACCTGCTGTGGCGTAGATGTACAAGCTTGTGACGGTTGTAAACGCGACAGGTTGTGGGTTCGATTCCCTTTTCAGAAAATGAAAATAATAAATAAGATTTATACACATCGCTACATCGGTTTGGTAACAAAGCAAAGTGCTTTGTTGAGGTCCGCCAGTCAGCATGCAATGAATCGATGAAATCGATTCGGCATAAAGGAAATATTGATAGAGAACGGAGTGTCTTAGCAGTAGGTCTTCTGGATCCCTCAGCCTATCCTGCTGGTGCGGGATACAGCGTGAAGCTAAAAAAATATTTAGATACTTGTTAGGGAGGACTTGAGGATATTTTCGTTTACTTTACAGTAATATACCTTATCAGAGTAACACATAATTTAAAATTTACATACATACATATATATATTTGTTCCATAGCCATAATATGACGATAAGTATCTAGTTTATAATATTAAAACCGGCCACCGATGTAGTATGATATGCAGGTGGCATTTCACTTTCTCCGATACCCCTCGTGAATCGTACATCATTCTGTGTACCTCTTTAAAGGTTATTACTTCATGCATCCATGTATTTAGAAAAGATATGAAAGATTTATATACTTATATATATGTATATATAGTTGATATTTGCTAATTACACATTGGGTTGACTTTCGCTAGTTTTATGTTCATCAAATTTAATTACTTGTCTTATTTTATTTTTGTTAAAAATAAATTAATTAAATTTAATTTTTATTGTTTAATACTAAAATCTTCGATTTCTTTCATTTTTCTGAAACGATGAAGCTGAAAATAGCATTGTAGACAAAAGTATTCATTGATTATTCATTCTTATTACTGTTTTAAATTAAATTCTCTTTGTATTTTACGTTTTGGTATGTAAAAATAGTAATATACATTTTTGAATCTAAAATAGATAGATGTTTTCTTTAACCATCATTTTCATTGGACATTTACAACAGGAAAATTAGAGAGAATTAGATTAGTTTGCTTCGCACATTTTACAGGATTAGGCAGTAAGAACCCCTTAACCATCTCCCATCCATCTTCCATTTATGCTTATAACATTTCCGTAATCAGGTTTTAAATCTATGATCTGAATCTATTTTAGTAAATATAATGTATGTATGCACATACAAAAAATTCAAATTCTGCTACATTCAAAGTTTCAGACATTTGTAAATATGTATTTTCTTTAACATGTATGAATATAGTTAAAAAAATATTAAAATATTCAAGCTTATTATATAAAACTTCAACACGCTAGGAATTTTATAAATAACTAGACAGTAGATACTGATTAGAATAATACTTACTTAAAATAAAAATAATATAAAATAATTGAGAGAAGTAACGTATATATGAATAATTGACAATTATATAACACATTACATTATTAATTATAAGAATTACGTAAATATAAACATGTAAATATTAATGAGCGCGAGATCGGTGAAAGTGAACGAGATAGTGGCCGTGAAGTGTGACGGACGGACGGATAATTGACCCTTGTGTTACGTTATACGTACGTATTATAATTTTTTACTCACGCATGCATGTATAAACAGCTTCATGCATAGCAGGGTAGTCAGTGAGACCCCAGTGATAAGACATTTTGTTCGTCGCTTTCCGCCAATTCCAGATATAGTGTGCTATGTAGCGGAACTTTGCGCCCGGCTAGTACACGCGTAATAGTACAAAAAATTGAAAATAATTTAGATATAATAATTTCAGTCATTGGGAATCGAACCCACTGCTATTTGCGTTTACAGTTGACGCTCTTACACTGCTAGCTTGCTTACTTGCATACATGTATTTAACAACTATAAATATAAGCAGTTGATCGCAAAATCTTAGTCGGGAAAACGTTAATAGTACTGCGTTTTTTCCCATACTAGTGTCCCCGTAAATGCGTAATTAGCGCATTGTGTAATGACGTATATATCACTTTATATAAACATGGATGTCAAACCATGGTAGTGTGTGTAACATTTATTATATTAATTTAATATACTTTTTATGCATTATTTATAAAAAATATCAGCATTCTGTACTCCTTCTCTATATAAACTATAAGCGTGCCAAGTTTCATGCTCCTCCGTCCGCGTAATTTTCGTAAAAAGGGATCAAAACTTTTTGCTTCACATATTTATATACAGATATTAGGAATTTACTGATTATCCTACCAGTTTACCTGGAGATAAAAAGAAATTGTTCGCTCTCCAAATTTTGTTTAAAGAAAGCTCAACTATAAGGTCAAACCGACTAAGGCAAAAAAAATATTCATAATATATTGCCGAATTGGATATTTAACAAATTCACATAATAATCTTAAATATTTTCATACACTATGAGAAGTCTCTATTCTATTGAATTCGCTTCCCAACAATATATCAAAACGATAATTAAATAGCTCTCGGCACATCAAAGGAGGAAATCGTACGCGTGAAAGTGCTTCATGGGCAATCAGTAGAAAGTAAAAGACAATAACGTACCATAATTTTGATTTGAAATTATATAGTAACAAGGAAAATTACCTTTCCTTGTTACTATATAATTGGCGAGCTTGAAAATATTATGTTTTGTTAGTAGTGTACTGGTTTCCGTGTTATTTGAACGACTTTGTAGTAATCATACGTATGGCTTAATTTCCTATAGTATTATGTTATTTTGTATGTTAGATATTAGATTGAATTAGGTAACTTTGTATTGTTACATACATACATACATAGCTTCACGCTGTATCCCACATATAGTAGGGTAGGCAGAAGGAGCCTAGTGTTAAGACACTCCGCTCCCCACTTTCCGCCGAATTGAGGCATTGCGTGCTGAGTGGCGGAACTCAACCGCGCGCTTCGCCTTGCTATCAAACCCAGGAAATGAACTTTGTATTGTTATATATAGAAAAGCTTATTTCTAGGTAAAAATATTTGTTTTTCTATAAATTGTTATAAAATATTGGAAACACTTATTTTTGTCGTACTTTTGAGGTTATCTATGTCTAAACTCTATAGATTAGAATTATAATTTATAGAGTTTAGACATAGATAACCTCAAAAAACCTCTATTTCCCTAAATGAACTTGAAAAGTTTGTTTAGTTTATTTAAACATATTTTTAAATGCTACTCAGAACGTAGCGGGATTCGAATCCATGCTTCTTCGAATCAATCTGTCAAAGCGTTTTAGCCAAATAAGCTGTAAGTTTAACTTAAATTAGATTAAACCTTTGTATTCCTACACAAAAAATCGAAAGGAAACCATTTTTAATAATAAAATTTCTTGTTACAGGTACTTTAACAACAAAAATGTCGTGACGAAACACAACACAATTAGAAAAAAAAATAATCAAAAAAAATTGTGAAATGAAGTGACAGACAGACAAAAAGTACAACAAAATGGTGGACATGAAAGTGACAATAGTAGTATTGTGTGTGAGTGTGTTTGTTGGTGTGGGGGGTCATGTGGCACTGACCTATCCCCCGGCGAGGAAATATGATCTGGACTTTCTGGATAATTCTAGAACGAAACCGCCGTGTGGAATGCCTAAAGGTATGTAACGTTATTTAATATAAAAAATAATTTAATTCATAAACTTCTGTTCATATGTAAAGTGTTTGCTAGAGTAAGTTCATGTGGTGAATATTTTTCGAAATTTCAAATTACATAATATGAAATAGGTTTCTTTCACCCTGTGAGGGGACGGAATTAGAATACAATTCCCCTCCGCCACTGGGTAGCGTCCCGTAAGAGGCGAGTATCCCAGTAGTTAGGTGGTAGGAGGTTCGTCCTCCGCATTGTATCTATCTCCTTTCAAGTGGAAAGAAGAGAACGGAGTCTCTTGACATTAGGTTCTCTCCGACTTCCCTTCTCTCTGGGTTAATGATAAAAGTAAAAGCTAAGCTTAGTGTTTTACCATTTAAGTTTTTTAAATATTACTGTAATCATAGTCTAGCGCAATAAATTTTTATAGAGATATACCTGATAAATAAGACTTTATTACTGCAAATTAGAATTGCGAAGTAATTGGCAATTAAGTGTTAATGTCATGAACATTATAGAAAAGCTCTATAAAATCAGGTTTGAATCACCAGTAGCGTTCGAATAAAACTACAGACCATCGTCGTACAGTGAGACAATATACAAAACTTTAAACGCGGTGGTTGTGTGTTCGATTCCCGGTCGGGGGAATAGTTATATTTAAACCACTTGTCCGCTTTGCTTCACTGTGTATCCCACACATAGCAGGGTAGACAGAGGGAACCAGAGAACTTAGTGTTAAGACACTCCGTTCTCCTTTAACATTTACGATAATCACTTTCCGCCGAAAAAAAAAACAAAAAACAACTTCTCATTTTGGTTAGACAAAACGCGGCGTAGTGTTCCGATTAGGTATAAATATTCTTTATTCAAATAGACTATTACATCTTTTTAGAAATCAGAGCTATATTATAATAACTACGACGAACGAAGTGCTATATTATTGTAAAGTTTTATCTGAATCGGTTCATTAGTTTTTGTGTGAAAGAATAACAAACATTTACATATTTATAATATTTGTAGTATATATCATATTATTTTAACATTTCTATACACAAAGTGTATATCTCGTAGTTAATCGACATAACGTCTATATGAGTCAGAGCGACGACCTACGCTAAGGTCGTAAAGTACTGCGTAAACAGTTAGCAGGTACTTGTTAGCAGGTACTGTATGCGTTATAAAATTCAATGACTATTCGTTCTATAAAAACGCGTTGTTGAGTTCCGCCAATCAACAAGGAATGTCTCCATTCGGGTGGAAAACAGAGAACGGAGTGTCTTAATTCTAGGTTCTCTTTGCATACCCTGTTATCCAGGAAAAAGCCTGAGAATAAGATGAATTCTATTTGTTAGGTAATTATATAAGTCCATCGTGGCACAATAGGACAGCGTACTGTAAGCCCGATAGGTTCTGGGTTTGATTCCTTGACTTGGGGAAAAATTATATGTAAATTATTTTCATTTCTCTGCAGACTTAAAACAAAGCGGCGTTGAGTTCCGTCTCTTAAAAATCGCAATGTTTCGGGGCGAAAGAAGTGGCGAGTGGGCTGTTTTGACATAATGTTCTTTTTGACTACCCTGCTATGAGGAATAAAGCGTGAAACTGCTTATATGTATAGCAGAAGTCATTAAAGTGATAGGACCTTCAAATCAATATATAACTTAATATAAGCTTAAAGTAATAAGGTATTTCGCACCTATGACGTAAGCAGTCGTGGCCGAGTGGTTAAGGCGTCTGACTCGAAATCAGATTCCCTCTGGGAGCGTAGGTTCGAATCCTACCGGCTGCGAAACTTTTTTTACTGTAAAATTGTCATTTTAAAGCTATTTTTTATATATGTTATTGTTTTTGTACATTATTTTGCATTTAATGTTCTTTTGTTAGCTTAATATACTTTCTATTCATTTTAGAGTAATTTATGTCATTGAAGTAGGCATCGCTTTATGTCCACTTCCTACGTATACTAATATGAACTGTTAAGATATCGATATGTCGTTACTGAGGATTAAATGCAGTATAATTTTTAGCTTAGTTAATATGTAATAAATTAAATTATAGATAGAATAGATAAGTCTTAGTAGAATTTTAGTAATGAACTCAAAATAGACAAACAGTTTTTATTTAAAAAAAATGGATCGCGGAATACTATCTACCTACGTAAAGTCTTAAGTGACAAAGTACTTATTATACACGCGATTTAAGCTCATTTTTTATCAAATATTTTTTTTTTTTTTTTATTGATAACGGACGGCAAACGAGCAGAAGGACCACCTGATGGTAAGTGGTTACCTTCGCCCATAGACATCTACAACACCAGAGATGTTGTAGATGCGTTGCCAACCTAGAGGATACTGATGGAAGGGGGGACGGGAATACGGGGGGCTTGGGGAAAGGATGGGTGGGAAAGGGGATATTGTTAATTAGTTACTCTTATTGTTATCTTCTTAATTTATGCTCATCTCTACATTAATGGAAAACGGAATGTCTTAACACTAGATTCTTTTTGAATATCCTATGCTATGAAAATCGTGTATTATTGTATTTATCCTTTGCTACATATACTTTTCATAGTTAACTGTAAAAAATTTACAATATTAATTTTATTTCATTTTGTTTTGTTTTATATTATCCCACATAGCAGTGCAGTTAGAGTGAATTTAGTACCAAGACATTCCTTTCGTCGCGTTTCATCCGAACTTTAGATTGCATGCATACATGCATTGCATTGCATGTCCACTGTCTTTGTCTTTAAATATTCAGTCAACGAGTATATTTATTTGATCCAGACCAAGTCCTAAACCAATATGTCAATAGAATAGAACAAAATTTTCGTAATTAATTGATTTTCATAATTAAACAATTAACATCAAAAAACATGTTTTACACACATAAAATATTCGCAAAGGCGATCTTATTGTCATTTGACTCGTAGTCCAAATTATAATTAGTGTTATCAGTATGAATATTATTATATGATAATTTTGATAATAAAACTAGAAACTTGTGTTGACGCGTAAAATACGTGTTGCCTTAGTGACGTGTATATCATTTCATACAAAAGTGTATGTCAAATGCATGGTAGAGTGTGTAATGTTTATTTTATTAATATAATGTATTCCTAATGGATTATTATAAAAAACATTAGCTTTCTCCACTGGTTCTTCATAAAAGGCTTAAGACTTGCCAAGTTTCAAACATTGAACAATTTCCGTAAACAAGGGTTAAAAAATAATATTTTTTATATAGAAAAATACCCACATTCCCTAAAATCCTAACGTCATTTCTAACAAATTACGTCATGACCGTGTGGCCTAATGGATAAGGCGTCGGACTTCGGATCCGAAGATTGCAGGTTCGAGTCCTGTCACGGTCGATTTCAAACGCTTTTTTGTACCTTTAAACTTTTCTTTTTGTCTTATATATTAATTTAATTATTGTAACCTTTAGTCTATAATACTTTTAGTGATATATGATTAAGTTTGTCATTTGAAAAGTTATGATGATGATAATTGTAAAAAATATTTTCAATTTTTATATTATTTTTATATTTATTTATGATTTACAGTTTTTTATTTAAAGAAAATGTATTGTCATAATCGTAAATATATACATACTTGAATTTCACCTAATATTATTCTAAGTTGGTTTCCTTATTTTTTTTTATATAAATGTTACTTCTAGCGACATCTGTGAATACATATGTAAAGCGCTAAATTGAAAAATTCTTTATATATCTTTCTAGATGGCGCTGTTATTACAATTTATGTTACTTTGGTATTATTAACTATGCTATTTTAATTTAATTGATTTTTTAAATTTTATTATTATTAAATAATAAATTAAAAAATAAATAAAAAAAAGGAAATTAAATATAATCAATTATAAATATATATTTTTTTTATTTAATAATAATATTTTTTTTCTTTATATTCCAGGTTCAATAAAAACAACATTTTTAGAAGGATCAACATTTACAGTACATTGGCATTTGGCGTATGCTCATAGAGTAAGTTATTATATATTTCACATAATTGCTCACAGCCCGGCTAGCTCAGTCGGTAGAGCATGAGACTCTTAATCTCAGGGTCGTGGGTTCGAGCCCCACGTTGGGCGAATTCTTTTGGATTTTTTTTCTATATAAAAAAAGATTTTGTTTTGTTTTATATATTTTTTGTAGAAATTATTTAATTTTTGACAAACTATTATTGGCTTGACTTTTATATATGTATAAATAACTTCATGTTATAATATATTGCCATGCTGATATGTGATTTATGATTCACTTTTTGCAGTCCGACTGTCCGTCCGTTTTTTTTGAAAATTGGTACTTGTCCGGATCCGTCAATAATATATTTTCATAGTATTGACATATCCTTGCTAGTATACCGAGAAAATGTTTTTTTTATTTACTTCTATGACTATGTTTTTATTTTTCTATCATTCAATTTAATTTAATTTTTTTCAGGGAGGTTTTAGTTTAAGGATATTGGATCATTTAGAAAGACCTTTATTAGATTTAACTCCGAGAGCCGGTGGTTCCGAATTCGTTCGAGATGATCCTACGTAAGTTTTTAATTAAATATGTCTATCATAATTTATATTCTTTCTATATTTATTTAAATTTTAATAGTAATTTCTTTTATAATATAAAAATATCTTGAAATCTAAGCCGATTATGATTAAATTCGACATATTTCACTTTTTTTCATCAGTGAAAACTTTATTTATTTTTGCTTATTAACTAAAAAACTAAACTTTTTCTAGAACAATTTAAAAGCATAATGTAATTTATCCAGAAACCTAAAATATTATCAAAATAATAATAATAAAAATATATTTTTCAATATAAAGTTAATACAAAATAATAATTTTTAAACATCCAGGGCTCAAAAATACGAAGTTCGATTGCCTACTGACTTCACATGCGAGAACTGCACATTGCAGTTACAAAGGGAGGCCGGCGAGTGGGGCGCTAACTACAGGTTCTGGTCCTGTGCTGATATTGATATTGTTACACGTTAGTATATTGTTCTTTTTCATCACTTTTATATATGTGCGAGGGTCGTGGATTTAAATTCTATGAGGGGAATTTAATGTAGATATTGATACCCTTGGTTTATTTGAATTGTGTTTCTTACGCCTAAGTCTTTTTATGTCCTTTTAGATATGATAAGTTATATTTAGTATGATTAGGGCACGTATGTAGTATGTACGTAATAAAAAATATTGCCAACCATGTATGTATATTCCCAATATAACTGCTTTCCTTACTGAGTGATTGACGGAACAGAACAGTTACAGTTTGAGGCTATCGTGTCGCAGTGAGACAGCGTTATCTATAAACACGATTGGTTGTGGATTCAATTCCGACTCAGTGGAAAGAATATATTTAAACTATTCTCATTTTTCAGCTCCAGTTAAAAAAAAGGGTGGCTTTAAATTCCGCCGTTTAACACGTTGTTTAACGGCGATTGAAATATAACCTAACATTAGGCTCTCACTAACTATCTTCTATGCGAAAAGATAGATAAATATTGAAGCTACAAAAAAAAGTAGTCTATCTGAACAAGACAGGTTCATATGTTAGAGTTAAATGGTAACCTTTTCACCCCCACAGGTAAAGAGTACCACGAGACGTGTTCAGGTCACGGGTTCCACATCTTGGGCAGGTGCAAGTGCCACAAGATGTACAGCGGACCCAAGTGCCAGTTCGGAGAGGAGTGCGCCGAGGATAATGACTGCGGGCTAAGGGGGAAGTGCGTGGACGTGGGGAACAAGAAGTGTTACTGTCCGTATGGATTCTATGGGAAGGGGTGTAATAAGAGTGAGTTTATTTTTTTCTATGTACCTTTTTTATTCATTTTAATATATTATGCTAGTGCTTGGGTCCTAGTTTTTTTCTTTTAATGTTTTTTTTTATATTTAATCTTTATTTAATAATAACAGTTATTTAGAACTTACACTTAGACTTTACTAATCAATTCAATCAAAATTCGCACGCAGTGTCCTCCTACATTATTACAACTACGAATAGTAAATTTAGTATGCTTATAGAGTTTGGTTTTAACTATTGTACTTATTAGGTTATTTATAAGACATTTCCCAATAAACGTGATTCGATAAAATAAAAAATTAGGAACCTTTCTATTGAACTTTAATCTTGTCTCGTTATAACAATTAACATACAGATAAAAATCTTAAATTAAATGTAAAAGTATCCATTGACTCCACATTGAAAAAAAATATTTATATTTAAGATTCAAAGACGTGTTATTATGTGAATTTCAGTTCAGTAGTAAGTTCTATATAATAAAATAATTGTACAGTACAATAGTACAATACTAGTGCTTACACACTCACAGCGTTGAAGAACTAATTTTATATTTATAAATATTAACTGTACTAATTTAAACATATTTTCATTACAGAGGCTCCCTGGAAGGACAAGAACATAAACCTGTCATTGTACACAAAGAAGCAGCTATCCAAAGAGTTCGCTTTATACTGGCGCGTCATAAAGGACGAAGCGGAAGTGGAGTTTGTTATGATCATCAATGGAACTTCTTATGGCGGTAAGAGCTTTTAGCTTTGATTTTTTTAGCCTTTTTAATCGATATAAAAAAATGTGTTTATTATCCCAAATTTTGTACTGAGTAAACCAATTTTGTTTTTTTAATATTATGATATTTGCTTAAGACGAGTAGTTTTTGAGTTATTCGTAATATTTTTACTTTTCTGTGTATTTTATTTGAAGTCGCTTTTTTTGTTAAAATTTTAATTATTAATTTAAAAAATATTTCTATGAGAAAATTGATACTTCGTAGATATTCTTAAAACAATACTTTTATTTACAAAAGAAGGAAAACTTTGATTTGAGGAAAAGAATATAATTAATGTATTTCAGTGGTATGATTTCGTTAAGTAAGAAAAGATAGGATGTTAGGTTTGAAAAAGGAGTTATGTGTAAGATTTATTAAAAAGCAAAAGGATCCTTAGTGCTAGGCGTGAATAGGTTGAAGAGTCAACTTGCATATACAATTTTAAAGTGAAAGTTCATAAGAATCGTGATTTCTAACTAAATTTAACTTAAATGCGTGACGATAAAGAAACAAAGAAATGCATTCCGCGAAAAAATAAGATAGAAAATAGAATACACCGCACTCATTTGTTCAAAGAGAAAAAATAGAAACCGAATATTCACAAAAGATATATACATCGAAAGTTGACTTTATTTCTAATACACAAAATATATAATACGTTATTAATCGTATGTATATATTTAATATTTATATTATATTATGGTAATAAAACTTTTTAGCTCTCGGATGGAGACCCAAAGGTCTAAAGAAGGAGTGTAAGAACTTCCCCGTTCTTGGACCACCTCTTACTGGACGTAAGTATTCATGTCTATATATGTAATACATATTTGTTATGTCGCAGTGGGGCAGTGTCTGACGGTAAACGCAAATGATTATGAATTCGATTCCCACTCGGGGATATTATTATATTAGACAAAACATAAAGTGCGGCGTTGAATTCCGCCATTTAATACACAATGTCTCAATTTCTGACGTAAAATAAAAAATGGAGTGTCGTGTCACTAGGTTCTCTCTGTTTACCCTGCTATGCGGAAATTAAAAGGAAACAGTATATATAATCGAAAACAAAAAATATATATTCTTGGAGTCTTTTTTTGGAATTCGATGTTTTGTATAAAAGATATAGTTACAGTAGTTAAGCTTAAAAAAAATATTGAATAAAGTTATGTACCTAATTTAATTATAAATATAGCAAGCACATCAGCACCAGAACCTCTACCAGAACCGGAACCGAAATCAGAACCCAAATCGGAACCTAAACCCGAACCGGAACCTTCACCTGAACCGAAACCAGAACCGCAACCATCACCTGAACCGGAACCATCTCCTGAACCAGAACCTCAATCTGATTTAGAATTACAATTAAATTCGCAAGATTTAAACATGAGTGATAGTAGAAATAAAAGAGTAGCAATGCATACTTTAGATGGATTTGACTTCAAGAACTTCGGTAACGATGTTACTGTTAAAACTAGTATTTCTTATAAAGTATCTAGTTCTAAAGGTACGTACTTTATATTTAATGTTAAAATTAAAAAATAAGCCAAAGTTTATTAGAATTGTAATGTGAGAGTCAATGTAACGAAAATACGTAACGATATACAAACAATATATATGTAGTATAGGATTAAATTGCGAGAGAATGAGATAGAAAATATACCTTATGTAATATAAAATTTGACATTAAAATATAAATTTTATAAAGAAATATAAAAATTAGAGCTTCGCAATTATCCTAATACTTTTGATACTTCATATTCATCTCATTCTGTATTAGATAACTAAATTTACAATTAATATACGTACATTTATATATACAAAAAAGGAATTCAAATTGCAGTAAAGACATAAATAACATGATTAAAACAA
The DNA here is from genome assembly GCA_033558755.1 of Philaethria dido. Lineage (NCBI taxonomy): Eukaryota > Metazoa > Arthropoda > Insecta > Lepidoptera > Nymphalidae > Philaethria > Philaethria dido. The sequence goes on from JAKGSA010000600.1 coordinate 211,727, forward strand.
TTCTTTACAGGTCGCAAAAAACGCGCCACAGAAATAGAAAAGACCAGTAAGTATAAAAAAACATTTTAACATAAAAAGGCACAATATTTGTTAACATGAGTGCTAAAATCCACAAAAACGCTGAGCGACACTCAAAAACTTACATGCAAACTAACTTTGTATAAACACCATATTATAAATATATATAAATATATATAGACAATTTTGCATGGTTACGTTATTTTTACAGATGACAGTGAAACAGAAAATTATCCCTCCTTAGAACCCGAAATACCTGAACCAGAATATAAACCAAAGTTAGAACCTAAGTCTAAAAATAAGTCGAAACAACCAAAGTCTATACAATTGCCCAATATTAACGATTCTGATATTGAACCCAGTTCAGAACCCGAACCTGAACCTACTTTTCAACCTGAACCCGAACCTTCCCCAGAACCAGAACCGTCTCCTGAACCTAAATCAGAACCGACTCCTGAACCTAAACCAGAACCTGAACCATCCCCTGAGCCTACATCAGAACCCGAACCATCTCCTGAACCCAAACCAGAACCTGAACCTACATCAGAACTTCAACCCTCTCCTGAACCTAAGTCTGAACCCGAACCATCTCCTGAACCTAAACCAGAACCTAAACCTGAACCCGAACCATCCCCTGAACCCAAATCAGAGCCTGAACCTTCCCCTGAACCTAAGCCAGAACCAGAACCTTCACCAGAACCAGAATCTTCCCCTGAGCCCAAATCGGAACCCGAACCATCCCCCGAACCCAAACCTGAACCCGAACCATCCCCGGAACCCAAACCAGAACCTTCTCCTGAACCTTCCCCTGAACCCGAACCATCCCCTGAACCTGAACCTAACACAGAAGCGGATTCAGAATATCTCCTAGTGAAGGGACTTTCAGATGAATCAGGTAAAAGCACATGCTTCGCTGAAATATATATAATACTGTATTAAATTAATTTAATTTTATTATTAATTATAATTATTATTATTGTATTGTATATTTTTGATTTAGGAAATTGATACAGTGTTATATATTAATATTTTTATATGTTTATTAATTAATATTTAATTATGCATGTCATTATCTTAATGAATTTTAAATAATATTTTAATATACTTATAATAAGTTAATATTCTTATTTCTTATTATAAATTATTATTTATATTTATTTATTGGCAATAAATAAAAAAAATCTGTACTAATATTTTATTGAAAAATGAAAAAAAGCTTAATATTAAAAAATAAAAAAAAATATCTCAAATATTATTTATTTATTTATAAGTATAATATTTATCATATTATAATTTAATTTTATTACATAAAAGAAGAATCGATATTTTATTTATTTTTATATTATGTTCTTTATATTTCTATAGCTTTTTATATCTTTACTTTTGCTTCGCATGCTTTGCGGTGTTATTTCTGTTTTCCCTCCTTTCCTTTCTCTCCTATACTCTATTCTTTTTTCGTCTTCTCTACTCAAGTGTATACTTTCATAATTTTCTTATTTCAGACTTACTTTTAAACATATACTCATTCTTGTATATAAAACTCTTTAACTTGTATTTAAGATAACTTTAAATAGTACTAATATTTCGTCAAATAATTTTTTACATATACATTTATTAACGTTTCTTTTAATAATTTATTAAAAAATGTAGATTTTAAATGTAATTAATTTAATTTGTTATAATAATTGATTATTAACAATTTAATAATTGAATTGAATTGAAATAAATTACATGAGTCATATATAAAGTGACATTACATTTAATAACAATCTTTTAAATAAACGACTGAACTTTTATTTCTTATCTATTAATACTTTATGACTTTTTTAGTCTTAAGTGTCGCTTTTCTCTTTTTTTCTTTATTGTGCATCTTTTTTCTTCTTTCTGTTTTATAGCAAAAAGCAGCAGTCATATTATTTTTCTGCTATCATATTTTCATGATTTAATTTGTACCATAAAAATATGATGGCTTAAAAATATCTATTGTTATCTTTCAGAGTGGGTTATAATTCAATACGTTTTGTAATTTCTTATGCAAGTTATACTTATTTGAATAACAAGGGCAGGTAATTACGAAAACTGGACACCTAAGGACCATAGAGAAACTAAGTTCTATGAGTTTTTTGAAAGTTTTAAATAAAGTAAATGTAAAAAAAGTACGGATCAAGTATGGAACAAAATCTTACTAAAATTAAAATATACATATAAAGATATTTCTACGGTCTGGTTATGACGTGTTGATTTCCTAAAACATGATTAAAAAGAAATGTAGTGATATGACACTAAATTGTATCACTCAATCCAAATTTTACTTACTTCAAAAACTTACATATATTTTATTGAAAACATATACCTAACGTAACATAAAAATAACAATTTTTACAATAAAATAAACAAAAACTCTAGGCTATTTCCCCGCACACGAGTACGTGCCGAAGTTCGACTTCAGCCCCATGGATTGCACCGACATCGTCATAGGGTCTGCACAAGGGAACTACCATCGGATTATGGATTACTATACGAGAGACAGGTTTGAATGTCATATTTATTTATGCATATTTCAGGTTCTGGTGTGGGTTCGATTCCCACTTCAGGAAATGAAAATACTAAATAATGTTTAGTATTTTCATTTCCTCTCTTTGGATAACAAGGCAAAGCGCGGCGTGAGTTTCCGTCAATCAATGGGGAACGGGGCCGAAAATGGGGAACGGAAACATCAAAAGAGAACGGAGTGTCTTAACACTAGGTCGGTAGATCGTGTTTAACTGCGTGTGACTTTAAAAACGATTGATTGTGGGTTGGATTTCCATTAGGGTGATTAATTATCAAAATTATTATAATTTTTTCGCTCCAGTAGAACATAGCTGCTGAGTTACGCCATTAAACATACAATATTTTAATTTGGACGGAAAATGAAAAAACGGAGTGTCTTGACACGTTTTCTTTGCCTACCCTGCTATGCGGAATATGGCTAGACCATAATCTTAAATTATATATATAAAAATATAATATTTTGTTCAGGTCGACGCCGCGCTTGGACGCGGTGTGGGGCGGACACGACGACATCACTGCAGCGTCCGGCTTCGAGGAGAACAACGTCACCACCTTACTGTTCCGCAAGAAGATTAAGGTATTTATATTATACCAGATAAACAGTTAAGCATGATTTTTATTTAAAAAATAAGTTGTAGGTGTATATGGATTTTGTTGTAGTTTGTATGAGTGTATAGCTTAATTGGCCAGAACGCTTGAATAAATAGCGAGAGGGGTTCGAATTTTGCTAAGTTCAATTTTTTATATATTTCTTATTGTTTTTTTTTTGTACTAAATATATGAAGATTGCTTTAATAAAATATTTTTTTTTGTTTTTTTATGCATTTTTTTAACAATTTTGATTAACAAATTTAACATACACTTTGATATAAATTTAAATTTAATTTGTAAGAAAAAAATATTTTGATTTCCTTTTAAACACGATTGACTTTCTGGTAAGACAAAGCGTGGTATCGAGTTCCACCAATCAACACGCAATATCTCAAATTCAAATGGTGCATTAAGTAACCGTAACGGAGTGTCTTAACCCTAAGTTTTTTTGCTTATATCTGTAAACATTATAAAGAGATCTATTTTCAGATAGAAAATAAATATTACAATATTAATATGACGTATAGTTTTATGCACAAATGATTTATATTTCCAATAACAGGCAAAAGAGCCAACAGACCACTCGCTAGTGGACGACATGATGCACATGATATGGGCGCGCGGGCAGGAACATGGGAAGTACATACACTCCCCTCCCGCGGGGATATCACGAGGGGACTTCTACCGCGCTGACGACCTTAAATACCATGGACATGGGTCACAGAGGGGCGTGCTGCAGATTAATTTGTTTGGTAAGTGAAACGAGAGAGCAGAGAGAGAGAGAGAGATTTAAAGAGGCCATACATTTTTTTTGTACTTCGTATGTGGATAATTTGAAAATGAAAAAAATATGTTTTATGTGTGTTTTTTGTCTTTGATTGTTATGGAAGATAATTGGGGGTAGATAAATAATAATTTAAAAGTAAATGTTTTTGGTCTGTGAAAAATAAAATGATTCTATAACGTATTTGAAAATATGAAAAAATTAAATATGTTTAATACACTTTTGGATTTCCTCAAAGAACTTAAAAATTATTCAATAAATAAACAACATTAATGTTGTTAGATAATTTATTTATTTATTACTTAAGAATTCTACTTCCTAAAACTAACATAAAGAAAAATTAAACCATTTAAACCCATTTAAACACTAAAAGCTAAAATTCCCTAAATCTACAGAAGAAACAAAGCCTGTGTCATCCGGCGGCGTAACTCAGCTCCCCGACGCGTGCGGCGCTCAGTTCCGCGTGCCTTCTGACTGTAACACCACTCTCGGGAACTTCACGTGTGAATACGCGGCGTCCTGGCGGTACATAGGGAGGGAGGCGGTGCAGTTTACGCTGTATACTAAGCATAGTACTGCGTGGACTGGTATTGGATTCAGTAATGATAGGAAAATGGTAATTTATTATTTTTATATATGTTGTTTATTCTATTTATATATATAATCTATCAACAAAATATTCATACATGAACATACACTTAAAAGGCCATCGTGACACAGTGGGACAGCGTCTGACTTAAAAGGCGCTTGGTTGTGGGCTCGATTTCCACTCGGCGTATAATTTATATTTTTCCGCTCTAGTGGGACAAAAAGCGGCATGGTATTACGCTATTCAATACAAAATCTTTTTATTGGGGAGTAAAGGGTAAACAGTGTCTTGACACGTTTTCTTAGTTTCTGAGTCACTCTTTCCTTTTTACTGATGAGTTGATGACTGAACGCAATAAAATTGCCATTTTTAAATTGTACCATATATTTATTATAGAGTATGCAATATAGAATTAATTAAATCTTAAGAGTTTCCCTAATTTAATAAAACAAATAATAACAAGTGAGCTCGTTGACTGTAAACATTTTAGATTGCTAAAATGTTTACATGTTTGTATCTCATTTAATATGAAAGTGAATGTTAAACGTATGTATATGCATTCTATTTTCTTAATTTTCTTTCTTTCTATTAATTTTATGTATTTCTAATGAATTATTACTAAATTATTGACTTTTTGCATTCTTACTCAATACAAAACTATGGCAAATTTCATACTCCTTCATCTACAAAAGAGAGTCCAAAGCTTTTCTCACGAATTAATATAATAATAATTATCATTACAGTCCCAAACAGATGCGATAATAGGGTGGGTGGACCCCCGTAACGGTCGCCCGTTCCTCATGGACACGTGGGTCAACGGCTACGCGGCGCCGCGCCTCGATCCAAGACAACACCTGTCACGCGTTACTGGCGCCCTGGTGGACGGGGTCGCCACGTTGAGCTTTGTGAGGCTCAGGGATACTGGAGATGATAAGGTGAAGGAATAAGTTTTATTGTTTTTGCTTTTGTTGATTAGAGGTACTAGGATATTAGATATTTAGAAGAGGTAGGTCAAGAGAGATATGTATCTGGTGTCCTGGTACATGGGGTCGTTACGTTGAGCTTTATGACATTTAGGGATACTGAGGATGATGAGATAAGGAGTCTCAACAAGAATTATTTCTCTTTTATAGATCCGGATGATGACTTTGTGCAAGTATATGATGTCCTAGTACATCAAGTCTGTGTTGAGCTTTGAATGATTGAGAGTTGGATATATATATGTATGTATGTAGGTAAGAGATTTTTAAACACAAAATTTACTGGTAAGCTTTAATTAATTTGAGGTACTAAGACGGCAGATACTTGCAAGAGGTGGTTGCAAGAAAGATATGATCGCTAGTCGTCAAATGATGACTTCCTGAACACAAGAGAACTTCTTTGTCTTACATCCACCTATATACATATACCTCTTATTTGATTTCCTGGAACATGGAATTGTTGTGCTGCGCTTTGAGTTTTTGAGGGACACCGGAGATGACAATAGGTATGCTATATGCGATTGTATGTACCAGGATGTTAGATATTTTTGCAGGAGGTGGTTGCAAGAAAAACATGTATGTATATTTAAAGATGGACCTCTTGCAAGTATCTAGTGTCCTGGTACACGACATCGCTATGTTCATGTCTTGTGGTTGAGAGACTTCTTGTTGTTATCTTCTTGTAATATGCAGTGGCTATGCTGAATTTTGTAGTTCTCAGACATTGGGGTATGTGTCATATAGCGTACGCTTTAGTTGCTCCATGTACTAAGACTTCAGATATTTGCAGGAGATGGATGCGAGAAAGAAAAAGTTGTTACATTTAATGTTTGGATGATAAGTTCGTAGTAACTGTTCGTTTTTATAAATAAACATTTTTTTTTGTATTATAGAAGAAATATACTCGTATATGCTTTTAGAATTATTAGTTCTTAGACTGAGTCAGAATTATGAGTCAATATAATAATTTGTAGTCATCTTTATTTTTTTATACTACGTATATTAATGAAGAAAATTATCACGATGACGTTAATCATCATTGTGATAAAAGTGACTTCATTGTTTTTCTTGTTTTCACAATTGGTTTCGATTTTAAATTCATTATTTTATACTTTAACATTCAAAATCATTCTAACATACAAACTTCAATTAGACACAATAAAAATGAAACTTAATTTGCAACTTCAACCTATAATTGAACTTCACCACCCACAGGACCTAGCGTTCACAGACCGGCAGTGCCTGTACATGATGTTCGTGGTGCAGGGCGGCGGGTTCGACGCGGTCAGCAAGCGCACGTCGAAACACGTACAGATACCGCACGTGTCCGACGAACGCGTCTGTATACGACCGTGTGGACCCGGTTAGTGCATTGTTTGGGCTTTTGTTGTTTGTTATGTGTAATCTTGTTTTTGATGTTGTATAAGAAATGGATAATGAATGAATAGTTGTGGGTTCGATTCCTACTCTATGATATATTTAAATTATTTTCATTACTGCACTGGTTACTTGAAACGCGGCTTAAGTTCGAGGATGGATGGAGTGTTTTGATATTAGATTCTACCCTGCTATATGTAATAAAATGTGAAATTAAATAATTAAACAGAAATGACTAAAAACATTTACAATACTTTAAAAATTTAAACATAGCAAGCTTCGAAGCCGCGTCTTTTGTGAAACAAGTGCCAACTGCTAACTAATACGTTCTTCCAGTTAAATATTATGAATATCTGAAAAAATACTTAACTGGGTTACATGGGATATCAAAAGCATTAGTTATCGTATAAAAGAAGATTCATCCAAAATTGGTTTATTCCGTAAAAAAATATGTAGTAACACATAAAAATATCAAATTAAAAGACTTCTTTGAAGTTGGCTACAATTTTTATTTTTTTCCAAAATAAATTTTTAGATTTATAAAAATATTACTTTATTCATTACCGTAACAGAACCCCGCGAAGACGAAACAACAACAGAAGCTATACTCCCAGGAAGTCACTCTTACAATTTACATATACGTATAACCGACTTGGCGGAAGGGTTCCGCACTCCTGCGAAAGGAACCCCAGAATTTGGGGAACTAACGGAAAGACTGACGACGGCGTTGAACGCCGAACTGGGGAGAGTTAAGGGGTATAGGGAGGTTGTGTTGGATGGGTTCATGCAGTGAGTGTTGTTTTTTTATTTATTCACATTTGTGTAAATTTTAATTTGATAATGGGAAACGAACCATAAGAATAAAAAGAAGAAGAGAACGAAGTGTCTTAACACTAGTTTCCATCTACCTACTTTGCTGTGTCTCCCACACACATCATATTTCATAGCGTGAAGCCCAAAAAAAAATGTGGTAATTACTTATGTTGTATTTTCTTATTAGTAATAAAGATTTGGTTATTAATTAATTTAATTATAGCAGAAACGTAAAGTATACAATTGTTTAACAATAATATGAGTTCTTCTATACAAAATGTCTAGATTTTCTATAGATTTGCTATATATGAACATAAAATAAAATTTATTAACTAAAGCTACTACACTATTTTAATTGTAAAAAAAAAATCTAATAATATTTTATGTGACAAAATTTTTCCTTTTCCAACAGAAACGAAACAAAATCAATAATAGCAGAACTAACACTAAAATCGATAGAGGACCCCACTATAAACACCACTGACGCGCAGAAGTGGGAGGAGGCCGTGAGGGACCTCCTCGCGGCGGGGAGTGTGGGAGCTTTTAAAGTGGACCCATTGTTCTTGGAGTTTGAAGTTCCTGGTGAGTATTTAATATAGTTAAAATTTTAACAAATAATATCGGGTTTAAGTAAAATTTACTAGAAAGTCAAATAGCAAATTCTAAGTTAAACTAAACTTAAATGGGACCACATAAAGAAATATTGTGCATTTAACGCCTGTCGTGGCGCAGAGGCACAAGCGTGCGACTATAAACGCGACAGGTTGTGGGTTGGATTCCCACTACAGGAAATGTTAAGTTTAGTATTTTCATTTCCTGGGTTTGGTAACAAGGCAAAGCGCGGCGTTGAGTTCCGCCATTCAACACGCAATGCCTCAATTCGGCGGAAAGTGGGGAACGGAATTATTGAAAGAGAACGAAGTGTCTTAACACTAGGTTCTCAGATTCCCCCAGTCTCCCCTTGAAAAATAATATACATAAAAAAATTGATAAAATGAGAACTTCTTTTTTTTTAAATCGATAGAAGCTTTTATAAATTGTAATTTATTTGTTATTTCTATATATAAGCTATATTGCTAGTTTCATCTGTTCAGTAGTTTTTGTGTGAGTAACAAATATCCATCCTCCCATTAATTTTATCCAACATCTATTAAACTACGCTTAATGATAAAATTATAATAACATTTTATTTGTATAGAGCAAATTGTGTTGAGCTTGTTGCCGGCTCTTCTCAGCAGAACTGCCTTCCTCACCGGTGGTAGCTTTCGTTAGGACTGACACTACTGACATCTTCTGTAAATTGACGTTTCAAAAGTACTTGTAAATAGCCTATTTGAATAAAGAATATTTTGATTTTTGAAAATAAAAAGGAACAATATAAATATACACTATCCCACTTGTTTAATCCTATAGTATATGTTTATCTCGTTTTAGTGTTGCTTATACGTTACATCTTGTTTTAAATCAAAAAATATAAAATCTTTTTAAAAAAAAAAATAAAAAAATTCTATAAGGTTTTACTATGTACTAACTTAACAATAAATTATCATTATACACTAGATGTACTATATTCCTCCCTTCCCAGGTACGGCCCCGAAACCCACACAACCAGCGGGTACAACTGCTAGTTTCTTAGGCGGTACGCGCTTATGGGTGGTCGCTGGTTGCGTGGCCGCACTGCTAGTACTCGCGCTTATACAGGCGTTATGTACGCTTGCACATACAAGGGCCACGAGAAAGGTGTGTTGTGTTGTTTTATGTTGAAATAAATATGTTGGTTTATGTTGTACATTTTATGTTGGATATTTTATGTTGTAAATGTTATGTTGATTAGTTTTTTGAATGGTATATGAAATGTTGATTGCGTGAGAGAATATTGTTGTATATATTGTTGAAATTTGTTGCATTTTATAGAGGCCTATAAAAATAATGAGATGGAAAGTGTAAAGCGGAGTGTCTTGGCACTAAACTTCCTTTAACTATTTAGCTAACTGTACGGATAAAAGAGTAAAATTAATAAATGTTAAAATTAATACGACCTCAAGCGTTGAAAAAAGTACATATTTTACACAACTATTGTTGTGATTCAATTAGGATTTACTTTAAAAAATACAATATTGTGCATTTTAATTTAGTTTAAAATTATTTATATTTAAATGTAATATTATTTCTATTATTCAACCCTTAATGTATCTTTTTTTACAAAAGAAAAATAAATAGGAAATAGAGAGAATCTAGTCCTCACTGTCCACCTCACTATATTAAACAAAAAGCTCAAACAAACAAAATAACACAATATATACTTATACTAACAATACCTAAACACACAGGAACAACTAATACCACCAACCGCGTGGAAAGAATACACATCAGCGAACACCAACTACGCGTTCGAACCGTTCGAGAACGACGACAAGTACAGCGCGCGCTCCCCCCCGCGGACTCCCACGCACGCCCCCCCGCAGAGACCCAACGGGCCGCCCCCGCCCAGACCCGCGCACGCTCCCCGTGACAGGCACAGGCACGACGGGCTCGACAACGGGCACAGACTCGAGCACGCGAACAGAGTCGAGCACGCGAACAACAGACTCGAGCACCCAAATCATAGACTCGAGCACACAATTAACAGGCGTGAAGTTGCTAATGGCAATATGAATGGTAAAACAAATGGTTTCTATACTGGAACTGGAAGGAAAACCCCGAACGGTGGTAAGAAGTTCTCGAACAACGGCCCGCAGTATTATAATGAGACGAGGTCGTTGCAACGCCCGAGGTCGCATTATGGGTAAGTTATTTTTTGCTTTATTTTGGTTACTTTAAGATAGAAACATTATAACAATTAGCCTAAAGTGGATTTTTAAAAAAACACCATCAAATATCTATATTAATACGTGAAAGAAAAACTTTGGATCCCTTTTTACGTAAATTACGTGGGCGGAGGACCATGAAACTTGGTACACTTATAGTTTATAATAATAATAAGCGTACAATGATAATATCTTTTTAAAATAATGCACAAAAATTCATTAAATTAATAAAATAAATGTTACACACACTACCATGATGTGACATCCATGTATATAAAGTGACATATACCTTGATAGACAACACGTTGTTAAGGCGTCAACGGGTAGTAATATATAATATATAGATGGCAAGATTAAAAAAAAATGTCATGACGTATCACACTAAGTATGGTATTCAGAGAGAATCTAGTGTCAATATACTACTATCTTTTTCCCTTCGCTTTTAACTCTATTTGTTGCTTTCTGTTCGAATTCATGAAATTGCATTTCCCCGGAAAGGAATCGAACTCGCAACCACTCGTGCTTTCAGTCGATAGCTGTCACATATCTATGATATTGCATGTTGTATTAATAACACAAATCTTTTATTTTTGCATAAAAGCTTCTCAATTCTCATACATTTACATTTAAAAAAAATATTTATATTTTAAAATGTATAATTTAAGAAAATAGAGAGTTGAGTGTTCTGACACTAGGAATTCTCTGACCACCTGTTATGGATAATGATGTTGCAAAAATAAAATTAATAAATAATACAATGTGCTAAAAATGTAGGCTTATTTCATAATATTTAAGAACGACCGTGTGGCCTAATGGATAAGGCGTCGGACTTCGGATCCGAAGATTGCAGGTTCGAGTCCTGTCACGGTCGAATGTCGTTTTTTTATTATTATTATTTTATTTTTTTCTTTATATTTTGTCTATAGATTTTTATATATTTTTATAGTACAAAATTATTTTTTTAAATGATTAGTTTTATATTGTTCTTGTCATAACTTAGAGATTTATACTGTTGGTTGGTTATAATAATTTTCATTTATATAACATTTTTTTTTATCCAGGTGGATAAAATTAAAAAGATAAAAGAGATAAAATTTAAAAAAAATCCAGGTGGATAAATAAAAAATTTAAGTAGGTACTTAAATAAATAAATAATTTTGACAATTTGGTACAGTATCTGATAGTAAATATAAATGAGAATTATATTTCTCCGCTTTGGTAGATATAATCAATGAATTCCGCCACTCGAATAGAATCGGAAAGCGGATAATAGTGTCTTGAAAAAAAAAAAAAAAATTCAAATAGATTCAAATTGGTTACCATTACACAGTGCGTATTTCATAATATCCGTTCAATTCTATAAACGGTATGTGAAAAATTGTAATTAGGAAACTGCTATTTTTAGACAAAAATAAACTAAGTTTCTGTTTTGATAATAGATAACCATATTAGTGATAAACCCGCTTTATGTATAATGTGTTTTACTCTTTGTACAATTATAAGTTATTATTTTTAATATTTTTAATACGGTTTTGCTTTTCATAACATAATATTCTTCACGGTTTTTGGCGTCAAAAGGCTAATCAAGAATTAAAATGTCACACTCAGTTTTATACTTACGAATGTGAGACATTGCATAATATTCAGTAGCAGAACTTTACGTTAACGTAATTTTACCAAAGAGGTAAAATGCTAATAATTTAAACAATCATTCCGCCGAGTGGGGATTGAACCCACTAACAATGACGTTTACAGTGAGATGCTGCCCTACTATGTCACAATGGTCTAGGATGGCCGGCCCTTTATTACTTCTATTAGTCTGTCCCTTTATTATTGGCCTGGCCCATTACTATTTTAACATTTCGTGTCCTCAGCTATGACATGCCAGACGGTGGCATGGCGGGCGGCATGGCAGGTGGCATGCCGGGCGCGGGCAGTTCCCTCTCCCTGCCGCGCTCGGCGCAGCCGGACTTCTACTTCATGCCGTCTCAGCGCAAACACGAAGGTGAGACAGTGCGCGTGTGCGTGCGCAACCCGCGCACACAGCTGTACTGACACGTGTATAGACACACATAAAACACACATTGACAGTGACATACGTGTACGCATTAGTGGCGAAGGATGACATTTTTTAGTAGGTAACTCGGTAGACTTAAGGAAACCGATGTATTTAGGGAAGCCGGTGTATATACATGACGATATAAGATATTAATGCATAATTTTTTAGCTGTCATACTTTTGTCGATATTGTTTTTTTGCAATTTAACTCCTACAATTTTGTTGTCGATCCTTTTTTTAGCTCTCGTATTATCCCTAATCTACTAATAAATCACCACATTATTTTTTGTTATTTTGTCTGTAAGCCGACGGAAACCGTGTAACATGAACGCCTCGCCGCTGATACACATTAACAGTGACACACGTACATATCAACATACTGTGCGTGTGTACATACATAATGTACATAGGCTATGTATGTAGATGATTGCACACTTACACTGACATTTCAGAGGAATGGATAACAAACATGGCAAAGTCCACCTAAAGCAATTTACAATAAACGAATAACAATGCAAAAATACTATAACTTTTTAGTTGTAATGCATTTCGTTAAGTAGAATTTTGATATAGTTTATTTTAATTTGTATATTCATCGTAAGCTACGTCGGTTAACTTGGAATTTTAAGAAATGTGATGAAATGCCGCGTTTGTTAATAAAAGATGGACATTGCAGCTTTAATGATTAAACCCCTGATTAACTTTCAGTAAAAATAAAATAAAATAAAGTTTATTGGGAACAAAATAAGCCTAACAGTAACAAAAAATACGTTGACAACTGCTAAACTTATAAACTGCAGCGCAGCGTCAACGCCCTCTTATTCTGGGTTTGCTTAGTTAGTTTAAATTTTCACTCCGAATATAATCAATATAGTGACAATATTGCAAGCAAAAATACAGTGGCAACATACAAAGTAAAAAAAATATTAATTATATAAAAAAAAATATTTTTTTAAACTTAATAAGGAAATAAAAAAAGAAAAAAGTAACATACACAGACACCGATAGTGACACACACAAAAAGCTATATATGTGTACATCAGAATATACACTGTATTGACACACATCAATTCACAGTAACATGCATACAACGATATACAACGATATTTAGTTTATATTAAACAAAAACTATATATAATAATTAAAATTAAATTTAATATTTAAATAAGTAATAAGTAGTATATTTAATCAATAATACCTATATATTAATTTCTTTTATATAGTCAAAAGGATATTTTAAATAAAAATAATAAATAGTTCTTTATTAACTTAATACTATTAATAATATCTAACTTGACATTTCAAATTTAATAAGTATAATTCATAAAAAAAAAAGATTAAATAAGTATAACTCATAGATATTGACAATTTATAATGAAAAAAAAAAAAAAATATGTTAAATGTAATTAAAAAAAGTATCAATGTATTTGTTTTTTTTTTTAATAATTTAGTAAATAGTTTATTAAGTTTAGTATTATATTTAATTAATATAATTTTTATATGGACTATGGTACAAATTAATTATAATATTTTTATAATAAGTACAATGCTAGAAACAAAGTAGCTTAGGTTTGGAGCTTTAATTTTTTTAAGGGTTCAATGACACCGATTTTATTTTTCTTAATCGCCAGTAATATTTTCATATTATTAAATATAATTTAAGATTAATAATAATATATTTTTATTTAAAAAAATAAAATAATGTTTAAATATATTTAATATACATATATATAAGTAATAAATATGTTTAATTGAAATATGGCTTTTATTATGATTTACAGTTAATAAGTGCCATAAAAAGGTAATTATTATTTCTATAGGGAATTGGTACTGTGGCTAATACTGTCACTAACATTATTATTTATCTGTGCTCTTTATGTTTTTTTAACCTGTATAATTTTTTTTATACGTATTGTGTTCTTATTTTAAATTAATTACTAAAAAAATAGCATATAATTATTTGTTTAATATTGGCATTTTTTCAAATTTTAAATATCGTCAAAAATAGTGAAACAAACAATATTTCACTAGTTTTGATTGTTTATCTTTTATATCTGTGAATCATTTAAATATATATCCATGTGTGAATAACTTGATACGTCGTGTATGTTTTCAGAAGTTTAAGTTTTATCTGTGGTTTTTATGTTATTTAAATACTTTTATACCTGAATGTGTTATATTTCTTGTTTTTTTTCCTTATTCTTTAAATTAACCCATAGATAACACAAAGCCTTATATATATATATATATATATATATATATATATATATATATATA
>JAKGSA010000600.1:242409-390920 GCA_033558755.1 Philaethria dido
TTCGCCCATGAACATCTACACCACCAGAGATGTTGTAGATGCGTTGCCAACCTAGAGGATAGAGACGGAAGGGGAGGATAATGTAGTAGTCCGCTATCGGAACCACCACATTTTTGGGAAAGAATGGGTGGGAAAGGGGAAAACCTGGCTTACATGCCATCGAACCGGAACACATCACAAGATATTTGGCGGTTCGTCTTTGACATGATAGTGGTCGCGAGCCAGACGGAGGACGAACCTCCTACCACCAAACAAAAATTTCCCACTTAGTGTCGTAATAAGAACACGTTGTGTGTTGATTGGCGGGAATCAACGTCGAGTTTTATTTCACTAGAATGGGGAAAGAATATTATTGTTTGACAACACGATTGTTTATGGATGTTATATATATTTAAGGGAATCATTACACTTAAATTGTTTTGATGAAAGAGGTTAATGACTGTGGACGAGGCGAAAGAGGCAGGGACTGTAGCCTTTGGCGCTCCGGAACTCTGACTATCCCGCTAGGGATAAAGCGTGAAGTTAGGAAAGGATAAGATAGAAATTGTTTTGATTTCTCCTCTCTAGTAGACAAAACGCAGTCTTGAGATTCACCACTTAACAGGCAAACGTATGGAGTTTCTTGACACTAGGTTGTCTCTTACTACCCTGCTATGTGAGAAATAGCGTGAAGCTGTAGCTCAGTGGTCTAGTAACAACGTGGATGACGAAGTGTCTTAACACTATGTCTATATAGACATATGTATATGTCTTCTATACGGACAAAAAACTTGAAACTAAGTAATGAAGACAGAAAACAATACAAAGTTTATATATATAAAATTGACAAGAAAAAATGTCAATGTCATTTTTTTCTATTGTATACTCCGTATTTCTAGCAATTATAGTTATAACATTATATCTGTGGCTAGCGTAAAGAGTGTTAAGTCCAAATTAGTGACAATGATCTAAGAGAAAACTAGAGAGATTCGGCGGAAAATGGGGAACAAAAATGTTAAAAGAGAAAGGAGTGTCTTAACACTAGGTTCTCTGATTCCATCTGCCTATGTGCGAGATATGGCGTCAAGCTAAAAAAAAGTAGACCTAGAAAGACACAATGACAGATGTTGACAGAAACGAATAAATACTTCAAAATATTTTTATTATGCATTTTGGAAATATTGGCAAATGATTTTCCAAAATCTTTACGCTGCAGACATCAGTAGGCATAGGAAACCTGAGAACCTAGTGTTAAGACACTGCGTTTTTTTTTCTAACATTTCCGTTCCCCGCTTTCCTTCAAATTGAGGTATAGCGTGCTGAGTGGCGAAACTGAACACCGCGCTTTGCCAGAGCGAGGATGAAAACACATACATAGCTTCACGCTATATCCCGCATATAGCAGAGTAGGCAGTGTTAAGTCACTCCTTCCCCACTTTCCGCCGAATTGAAGCATTACGTGCTGAGTGGCGGAACTCAACGCCGCGCTTTGCCTTGTTACCAAGCCCAGGAAACGAAAATAGTAAACATTTCCTGGAGTGGGAATCGAACGCACAACCAGTCGCGTTTACAGTCACGCTTGTGCTTCTGCGCCACGGCAGGCGTTCAACTACAGTAAAAAGTTACGCAGCAACACACATAAAAAACACGAATTGAAAACTTCCTCCTTTTTCAGAAGTCGGTGAAAAAGATCTTCTATATTACATACCTTATTTATCAAGTCTTCGCCTTTAAGTCCTTTCGTTTTAAGTACGTTTTCCTTGACAATTGTCATAGAACCTCTTTCCACTTGACCTTTGCACACTTGAAGGAATCTTTGCCTGTGTGTAATATGTTTATATTGAATTAAAAAAAGAGTAATATTACAATAACTTTTTAATTAAAAAAAAAATGACACTATTGTAATTCAGTAGTCATAACTGAATACAAAGGGTATTGGGTTCTTATTTTTGGCAGTGTCCTAGTGTCAAGACACTCCGTTTCCCATTTTCCGACGAATTGAGGTATTGTGTGCTGAGTGGCGGAACTCAATGCCGCGCTTTACCTTGTTACCAAATCCAGGAATTGAAAAATTCCATTTCCTGGAGTGGGAATCGAAGCCACAACCTGTTGCGGACACACTTGTGCCTCTGCGCCACAACAGGCGAAAAACACCATTTCAAAGACTTAAAACCAAATATTGCAAATACTTGTATCAGATATAGATAAGTTGATAAATTAAATGTATTGTTTGAGGCAGTCTTAAAGTATTATCTATAAATTCTGTTATAGCTCTTTAAATACTTTTTATCACAAAAAAATATTTGCGAGATTTTTTTTTATTTAGTTAGTTACCCTATAAATAAAACAATTCTGATGCCTATTAAATCAATAATGCAGTAGATAGATGTATCATGACAAAAGCATCATACCTCATACATACATTATAATATGAATATATGAAGGAAAACTGAAGGGAAACCTTGGCTCTTATTATGAAAACTATGCAGATGGCAGACTATGATAATTGTCATACATATAGTGTATATGGAGAAGTGCAGAAAATGTTATTTATACTTAGAAATAGACACCTGTCGTGGGAGCAGTGGCACAACCATATGACTGTAAATGCAACAGGTTGTGTGTTCGATTCCCATACCAGGAAATGTAAGTTTAGTATTTTCATTTCCTGGGTTTCGTAACAAGGCAAAGCGCGGCGTTGAGTTCCGCCACTCAGCACACAATGCTTCAATTTGGCGGAAAGTGAGGAATGGAGTGTCTTAACACTAGGTTCTTTCTGCCTACCCTGCTATATGCGGGATACAAAGTGAAGTTATGTATGTATGTTATGTTAGAAATAGATTAAATCAATAAAATAAATATTACACACACTATCTTTGGTTTGACATTCATTTTTATGTAAAATGATATATCCATTGCTAAGGCAAACCGTATACAGGGCCTCTAGCATATATAATGGTTCCAATTGTAATAAAAAAAAATATAAAAATTAATTTATATTCATAAGTATAGTATAAGAGTAACAATATGTGAAACAGACTAAAATTAGTTTTAATTCTAAGTAACTATAAAAAAAATAATAAGGAAAAAATAGCACATATCAAGTATCTTTTGTGTTATAGCCAACTTAATAGAAAAAATGTATTAAATTGTAAGTATTGTAGTAGAAATAGACTTATCAACCTATTAACATCTGATACCTATATGTTTTTTGCTTCGGTTAATTGTTGCATTTTTTCTAAGCTTATAAGTACTTACTTGTAATTATATAAAGTAGCAAAGTCCAAGAATCCTTTTATGACAAAATATCCATTATCTTCATAGAATTGTCGTTGTTCCGGAGAAACAAAATATGTGTTGGGCAGTTCAGAATGCATTTTGCTAAGCTTTATTTAAAAAAAAATAATATTAATACTAAATGTTGAGTTATTATTAAAAAAAATAAGCTACAACATTAATAAGTATAAAGTAAAATATTTATTGAGTAATTAAATAACAACTTATTACTTAATTATTATTTGAGACAATAATAAAAAATATATTTTATTTATAAAATAATTAAATGTACTTACATTTCTTATTTCGCTTTAAGTATAAAGTAAATGTAAAGTTTTTATTTTGGTAAATATATAATGGAAAATTCGTATTTTATATATAAAAACAACTTTATCTCTATTAATTTACTGTGACGTTTTCATATAAGAGAGTTCAAAGTAAAACTAAACTAAATACTAAATACTAACGAGTGACGTTCCTTTACCAGAGTTGCCATTGATTACAAAAACAATTATATTTTCCAATTTTCGGGTAAAATAAAATCTAATTTCGCTATATAATATTTTGGTTTATTCTTTTAATCAAATAAAAAATAACGGAATTCTTTATTGTAAGCATAAAAAAGACAAATTCAACTTTTATATAGGGCACAAGGTGGCGTTATGACTAAAAGTAATCTGTTACAGGCAACTTTTAACTAATAATAATATATTATTTTTAGGACTAAAAATAGAAAATTTATATGTAATTTGAAAATATTGTAAGGTGTTTGTTCGGAAATAATAATTGAAAAAGAAGAATTTAAAATAATTTAACAAATCATGAAGAATATTTAAATGGAACTCAAATATAATTGTTTTTGTATTTTTTTCATCTTTTGCGGTGTTGTCAATCTGTTTGTTACTTTCTGCCCATTTCTAGACGACATCAAATACTAGACTTGTATTAATCTAAATTATATTATAATGAAAAAGCATTCTTTCGTTCGGTCATTTACCCCTAAATAATTAATTAATCATCTAGGTATATAAAATAGTGTAAGACAGTAAATAAAAAACAAAGTAAATACTGTGGTAACTTATTATTTTCTCTATAATCTAAATGCGTTAATTGACTCCATTAACAATGTAATAAGCAATTTAATAAAATAAGTCACTATTATAATAGTTTAGAATAAATAAAAAATCTTGTTAAATTTTTAAAACCATATGCTCATATGTACATCTATGTATATAAATAATCAGTGAGTTACTGAATTTATGGATAATTTTTTGTATCGTTACTGTCCACAAAGTTTGTATGTATGTATAGAAAAAATTAAACACTTTTTTTATTTCGCAATACAAAAATTTTTTCGTGAATTTAATTGACGATTTATTTATACTGATAAATCAAACACATCGTTGTTAATATACAAAATTGCTCACATTCCAACTGATTTTAGTTTACTGAAGGTACGTTTCCTTAATCCGCTACTGGAAAAAATATGGCGGTACGAAGTTCTCCGGGTCGGCTTGTTGTATGTATTTGACATATATTAAGCAGATTTTTAAACATATTTAGTACACAGACGGTTTCGAATAAGCACCGGCGAATAACGGTATCTCGAATTCTTTATCAACAATCATGTAAAAGAAAGGTTTTCTAGCATTGAACGATAATGAATTTGATCTAAAAGAAAAATCAACCCGCGTGGCCGCGCTCGCTGTGGAGCCCTCTTCATTCACTTCTATAGTCGCTTTTTGGATAAAATTGCTAACATATATGGGAAGGTTTGATATATCTGGGAATTGTGCGTTGGCACCAAACATGCTCTTCAAGCCCATATCCGCGAGCAACTCTTTCAAGTTACTCAGATCTGAAGATATTTTGAAACGTGGCAGCTGAACTACAACGCGCCGTTCTCCGTATTCTTCTAGCAAGTACTTGATGCTAGTGAGGCTGACTTTCTTCAAATTGTCGATTACATTGTCTAACGATTCACCAGCCTCAGGCAAGAATATTAACATGGAATATCTGCTTTCAGTTTTGTTCCCATAAGGAAGCTCCAGCACTTGTGCGTTGAGTAACGGAACAGTTCCGAGACGGAACGTGTCAGTTGTCACCATTATTTTGATGTCACCGATGGCATTCTCCTGCTCGTCGTAGAATTTAACTACTGCCGATTCCTTATGGTCGAAAGGCTTTTGCCAATTGCCTTTGAAAAATATCGTATCTATAATAATCATAACTGCCTTCTCGATATCACTTGGAGCGACGACTCCGTCTATGGTGTTGCGAGTAGCTCTGATCACGTAATCATTTATCTTCTGAGCAGCTAATTCAGCATCATAGAATGCCATATTTTCTATGGAGCTTAAACCAGTACTTTCTAGTTTATTTTTGAATTCATCTTTAACTACAAATCTCTCGTCAACAAAAACGGATGAGCTCTTCTGTATATCAATGTCTGCGTCATCGTTTATGGCTACTTTACTAGCTAGTGACAAATATTGTTTATTAAAACACTTACGCTTATGTAAATTAAGTACTTCTTCAAACTCTGCCAGGGTATAGCCGGCTGCGCCTAGTGATGCACACGCGAGTGCCGACCATACCGAAAATGCCGATGTTACGAAATGATTTTCTTTCTCTTGAGCTACTCTCGTCAGAAGTTCTACGGTGAACTCGTAAACTGATCTTTTAAATTTTGGACGCGCCTTTTCTTCATTACATTGTGCCAAAATTAATGGAATGAGTCCACATATTAATAATGTAATTCCTAATATTTTCTTCATGTTCAATAGTAGAGTAGAGTAGAGTAAAGACTGTTAGTTCGAGTAGAAACAGTTATTAAATGCGAAACATACGCCGTTATCTAAGTGACCGGCTCTCTGATAAATAAGGTTAAAGTTCCATAACCATTGGGTATATCCAAAAATATGCGTTCATTGTAAAAACCTAACGTGTAATTATAAAGGAAAAAATTTGAGAATATATCCATCCTGTTAGTCTTTTATAGTGTTAGAATTTTTAATGCTTCTGTTACTGTAATTTGTATAGAGACTATGTAATTAAAGGTGGAGTGAGCAGTAAACAAATAATATCAGAACTGACCTAAATAATATGTCGTCCATTGGCATATTTGTGAATATTTATATGTACTATACACGTGACTATGGGTTCGATTCCTACCAAGAGGAATGATTATAGTAAAAAAAGATTAACTAAAAAGTAAATTCTTGTAAAAACTTTTCCACTTCATACAGATTTTATCTAAAAGAAGTGGAGAAAGTAAAGGTACTTTCTCCACTTTCTGAGGGTAGGCAAGGGCCTACCCTCAGAATTTGCACATGCGTTACGTTAAAAAAATTAAGCCAAATACTGTTTTAAATAAGATCGGGAATTTTCTAGAGGCATATTTTTAAATAATACGCACACATACACTTTAACCCAAGTTTATCTCTTGTTCAGTTTATAAATAAAGATAACGACTACTTTAGTACCATTATGACAGCAATTCATATATACAATATATTTAATTATTTCCTACACAGTTGTTAGTGCTGGTTGATGTTAGACACGCGACTTTTGTACAAAAATGTTGCGTATAATTTATTTCATGGTTGCAACGACGTCAGTATTAGGTTTAAGGTTACCGTGCAACCATGAGAATGCCGTGAACGTCTTCAAAAAACCAACTTATGACTTTTCCGTGCAAATATTAGACAGAGTTGCACAGGAGACTGGATATCATTTCGTTTTTTCACCGCTGTCCACGTGGCTTCAACTGATGACCCTCGGGGAGGGGGCCAGAGGATCCACCGAAAAAGAGATTTGGACAGTTACGAGATACCACCGCATGAAATGCTTTAGAAGGAAATATCGAGAAGTCTTAAATGGACTAGATGAAGAATTGTCCTTCATGTCGAAGCGTAAGAACGTCATCGTCCTGAATAAATTACTCGACGTAAAGGAGACCTATAAGAAGGAAGCCAACAGGTCGGACGCCAATAAGGTTTTGTCTTTAAGTTTTAATGAGCCTGAAAAATCAGCTGCAAAGGTAAATGAGATTATAGAGATGGACATGGGAGGTGTTATCGACGAAGGCATTCAAGCAGAAGACTTTAATTTAACTGTTTTATTAATGACTGAAACGGCTTATTTCAAAGGCGATTGGCAAACTCCATTTAACCCGGTGCTCACTTCAACGGAGAATTTCTACTATAAAGAAAATGTAACGATTGGGACAGTTAGACTAATGACGCAGATTGGATACTTTAATGTGGCGGATGTGCCTTTACTTGATGCTAAAGTGCTAGAGCTGCCATTTAATACAGACGGTAGAATTTCCATGTTAGTGTTTTTACCTATTCGTGACGCAGTTCAGAATTTGTTCTACAAACTCAAGGATGTAAGATTGTCAACAATATTCGCATTATTAGCAAAAGAGGGTAAGCAGCTAATAAATGTTCGTATACCACGATTCCAGATAAAGAGCAGCGTTGATAATATTCCCGAATTAGTATTCGATATGGGGATACATCGAATTTTCTACCCAAATTTGGCTGATTTAAGGGGAATAAGTGATCACAAACCATACACATCTCTAATGACACAAGTGGCTGACATTGAAATAAATGAAAAGGGCGTAACAGCGAGATCTTTGGCTGAATCCTTAATAGTAGGTGCCAGGGAGGAGTTTGTTGTAAATAAACCTTTTGCTTACTTAATAGTTGATAGGAAGACTGATGTGATATTATTCGGTGGCATGTATTCTAATCCTTCTGCATAATAAGTCATTTAATTTTAAGTCAAATATTATTGCTTTAATTTTTTTGTTAAATTAAATAAATAATAGTTATAATATAGGACATATCTAAGTTAGGTATATATAGGTTATGTTACTTTGATAGTTTTTTCACATTTGTATTTTTGTTCACATTTGTATAAAAAAACATGTCTGTCAAAATTACGTAAAAGTTAAGTTTATGTATGAGTGTAATAAACATTTTTCCATATTTGAGTGTCCTTTTTAATTTATTATATATTGACTATAAAAAAGTTGCTAGTCTCATGTAAACATAACAAATAATTACTTGCAAAAAAGGAAAAAAAATAATTATTATCGCTTTTAAACAGTAAAATTAATTTATCATCTTGGATCCCTTTTTACGAAAATTACGCGGACAGAGGAGCATGAAACTTGGCACACTTAAAGTTTATATAGAGAAGGGGTGCAGAATGCTAATATTGTTTTAAAATAATTCATAAAAAGTATATTAAATTAATAAAACAAATGTTACACACATGGTTTCAAATTCACGTTTATATAAACTGGCATATACGTAAATATTGCTAAAGACAACGCGTTGTTAACGCGTCAAGGGGGACACAAGTTCATTTTATTCTTTTAATAAGTATTATTGTTTTTGCTCTTTAATTTGTTTAGCTCTAAAAGTGCGGTTACTAGTTTTTTTGAATATTATTTTTTCTTTTTGTTTTATCAACATTAAAAGGTTAGTTTTAGATTATGAAATAATATTTGATTTAATATATCTTGATAATTAAAGTTCCAGGTCAGCGGGCATAGACTAACAATCAAAAAGAGTCTTCATCTATTAAAAAAAAAACTGTTCCCCGTTTTTTTATTACTTTTGTGGCGCAGACGAAAATTACCAATTTTCCTTTTTATTTTTTTTTATCTTCACGCTGTATCCCGCATATAGCAGGGTAGGCAGAGGGAACCTGAGAACCTAGTGTTAACACACTCCGTACACTCTTACTACAATTCTGTTCCCTACTTTCCGCCGAATTGAGGCATTGCGTGCTGAGTGGCGGAATTCAACACCGCACTTTGCCTTTTTACCAAACCCAAGAAATGAAAAGACTAACATTTCCTGGAGTGGGAATAGAACCCACAACCTGTCGTGCTTACAGTCGCACGCTTGTGCCTCTGCGCCACGACAGACGTTACCTAGTTACTTATTACCTAGTTTATAAGAAAAAAAAAAAACAATTTTTTTAAAACATTTTATTTATAAACTTAACAAATATCATTAATTATGACTAGTATCACAATAACAGCCTCTGACGATTATTATTATTAATAAAAAAAAATTATTATACAAAAATATTTCGATATGTTCTAATTATAATGAATTTCACTTAAATCTAATTATTGTTTACATCTTATTATAGTATTTAACAATCTCAAAATTCTTGTATAAAGAAAGAAAACAGACAAAAAGTAAATTTACATATATACATTCATATATTAATATGAGAAGGAAAATCTTTTGACCCTTTTATTACGATAATTATGAGGACGGAGGAGTATGAAATTTGGCACAGTTAAAGTTTGTATGGAGAAAAGGTGCAGAAATTCAATAGTTTTATAAAAAAGCATTAGGAATATATTAAATTAATAAAATATTACAAGCACAACACGTGTTTAACATACACGTTGCTATGGCGACACGCACTTTACGGGTTTTCAACGACGTACAAATGTATACAGAAGAATTTACAAAAACAATACTGCTTTCTATGTCTTTTATGAATAAAAAAAAAATAAAAATGTCACTCGATAAGTAAAAAGTAATATTATCGAGTATTTTTTTTTCATTTTTACGCTTTTTTACGCATACCATAGTAGCCAGACGAAACATAGTGTCAAGGCACTCCTTTCTCTATTTTTCGTCCAATTTAAAGACATAATGTGTTGAATGGTGGAAATCAACAGACCGAAGAGGTTTAAATAGCTTCACGCTATATCCCGCATATAGCAGGGTATGCAGAGGGAACTTGAAAACCTAGTGTCAACATAGTCCGTTCCCCACTTTCCGCCGAATTGAGGCATTGTGTGCTGAGTGGCGGAACTCAACGCCGCACTTTGCCTTGTTTCCAAACCCAGCAAATGAAAAACTCCATTTCCTGGAGTGAGAATCGAACCCACAACCTGTCGTGTTTATAACACCCTAGTGTTAAGACACTCCATTCCCCTACCTAAAATCCTAAACCTATTCCCTCTGCCTACCCTGCTATATGCGAGATACAGCATGAAGCTATGTATGTATGTGAAATAATAAAATTATATACTTTAAGCATATTTTTTAGAAATAGTATTTTAGTAAAAAATATTAAGAATATTTCGATACTTAATAACTGTTTGTTTAACATATGATATTATCGTGGTTCAGGGACAAATCATATTAGATATATCAACACCTTGAAGTAATAATATTGTAAATGCCTATTATATAAAAACTATTTTTTTTTAAATATACATGCTTCGTCTGTTTTAAAAATACTCAGATACGTTAAAAGAGTATGAAACGAAAATTAACATTTAAAAAAATATAATTATATCTATAATTATTTATACTAAATGTACAAGAAGGCTAATCATACACTTTACATATATAATATAGCAAAACCAGTCTATTTGTAAGGCATAAGTTCAAGTACCAAAATGCATAAAAAAAACAACACCTTTCATCCTAGTATCTCTTAAAAAAAATATACTATAATATTAAAAAAAAAATTGTAAATTATTAGATACATTGAAAATTTACCTAAAATCTTAATATACTCTTTTTGAAATTAAAATATTTTAAATAAAGCATTCATTCTATTGTAAATCGAATCCACAACCATCATGTACATAGTCAATATAAAATATTATATAATAATTTATATACATATGTATGTATGTATATAAATTATTATATATAGTTAGAAAGAACAAGTGTCAAGACACTCCGTTCTTCACATTCCAATAGAAATCAAAAAAATGCTTGTTGAATGGTAAAATTCAACGCTGCGCTTTGTATTATTAGAATGGTGAAATTAAAATTATTCAAAGATTTTCTTACCCCCGAACAGTAATCGAGCGCACAACAAAACACTTTTCCTATTAGACACCGTCCCGCTGTCTTTATTTTATGGAAAGGACAAGGCAAACTCGCGTTCGTGTCACCTGATGGTAAGTGATCACCGCTGCCCACGGCCCCGTGTAAAACCAGAGGAGCTACAGGTGCTTTTCCGGCCTTTGAGGTATGGGCCTTAAATAATTGAATCAGCGATTGCAGAAACAACGTAAGTTACAAAAAATGCAAAATTTCGTAATCAATTTAAACTAGCTTAGAAAGGTAAAACGCGTGTTCTTTTTCTCCCTCCTGCAAATTTTGAAAATCCAGACTTACGTTGTTTCTGCAATCCCCGATACAATTATAGTAGAAATATTTTTGTTACATTTTATAAAAAGCACTTACGATGTTTTCCACGCGTAGTGTCGTATATATTAGACAGTGATACAATTAACAGTTAGAAATATCATAATATCATGGTCGACCTTACACCCTTTAGAATTTTCTGTTGGTAACTTTTAAAGATAATAATAAAAAAAGGATCAAATCCTGTCATTTATTTTATAATTTAGACAAAATACATAAAATTGTTCGCAAAATGGAGAACGGAGTATATTGACACTATATCTCTTAGGTTATGAAGAAAATGTGTAAAGCAATACAATATATGCTTTTGTTTTTTTTCTGAATAGGAATTGAGAAATAGTATACTATAAGTTAATAAATTCAATTCGTCGGAAAGTGGGGAACGGAAATCTTAAAAGAACGGAGTGTCTTAACACTAGGTTCTCAGGTTTCTTCTGCCTACCCTGCTATATGTGGGATACAGCGTAAAGTTTAAATAATGTTAAAAACCGCGTTGAAATGCGAAAATTTACTTTTAATTGATATTTAATCTATATTCACAACAAAATATTACATATTAGTTAAATGTATAGACGTATATTATGCTATGGAAAAGTTAGTTAAACTTTAATTTTCATCTGTGTGTTGTAGTAGTTATTTTTGTAATAGACGAAAATTCGAATAAAATAATAAAATACATTTATTTAATTGCTTTTGGCAGTTTATTGGCTCTACATGATGGTACGTGGATCGAATCCTGATCAGGGGGCTTAAATATTTTAGATTGACTCCTTTAGTTCGATAAAATGTGATGTTTTTTATCAATACACTATTTCAGATACTGTCACATAGTTATTTTAACATTGTTTAAAATTGATTTTCACATATTATTAAAAGAAAAAATATAAAATGAAGAAATGTATAAAAAATTTAACATAGTGGGATCTAGATCCTAGATGGTCTCACTTTTTCAATGGTTTCGAAGAGGCGCAGATTCAAAACCCGTTACGTAAAATTTTTATAAACATCTAAATATATTTCTTTCTTACTGTTAACTAATTTTTGAAAATGCGAAAAATGCTTGAAATATATAAAATATAATATATACAAATCTAAATCTTAACTAAAATTATACTTATATTTCAAAATGGCGTCGAATCATTCATGACAGTTGAATGACAGTAGTCTTAAAAAAACTTAAAACATGAAGTCATGCCTTTTTACCCAATTCATATTGTAATTACATTAAATTTGTAAAAAAATGCTTATTTTACACAATCACTTTATATTTATTTTTAGGTTTTTCACTTATATTATATTATCTATATGCTTTAATATTATATTATTTCATATTTATTTAAAAATATTTACATAATGCATGTAATTCGTATTTAATATCATCTTTAACCTGAATGGTTATAAAAATATATATTTTTTCGACTACATATAAAAAGGCTTAGGTATGTAGCTTTTAAGAAATAACTATTGTATAATATGTATATTGTGCAACAAAATTCAAAACCCGCTTAAATTTCGCTTAAAATTTAAGCTGAATAATATCTATTAGTTGTTAGAGTTTCATTGAAAAGCGAAAGCTAATATAAATATAGGTACCGCTATAGCACACGCCAGGTACACGGAGGTCCGGGGTTCACATTCCGAGATGATGACGAATTGTTCGTTCCATAGCGAATCGTTGTTTCTTAATGGAAGTTCTAATACAACCTGAAAATGTAATTAATTATTATTCATTAGTATGAAGCTTTACATATATTTAATAGTTTCAATGATGATGTACTAGAAGATAACCTACTGATTTTTTAAAATTTTACATTTCTATAGCAAAATGGTCACAGAGAACTTAGTTATTATGATAATATTAGGTTAGGGGTTTCGTTACTCTGTTATCACTTCTCGGTACAAATTGAGACTATACGTGTTACGTGGCGTAACTCAACACCGCATTTTTCTTACCAAAGCGGGGAAATAAAAGTAATTAAATATGAGATTGCCCAGACTGGGGATCGAACCCAAAAGCCACCGTTTACAGCCAGACTCTGTCCCCCGGTCCTCCCAAGTACGTTAATATAATATATAAATATTGAAATCAAATAATTATAATAATAATGTATTTTTTATGAGATAGAATCTCCAATCAGTCACTGTGAATCACTTGCCAACTAGCCACGATAGCATTGTTCATACTCGTCTTTCACTTAATTTATACGTTTTTCATTCGAAATATAAACTAATATAGTAGCAAGATTCATAGAAATTTCGAGTTATCCTCTCTTAGTGCTCCCTACACTCCCCAAGGAGCCTACAAACCAAATTTCAACCTTCTATGTCCAGTAGTTTTGTCTTTACATTATCTGTCACTCAGTAACGCAAGCGTTTTATATATGAGCTGTTTTTTTGAAAGTGAGACAACTCCATTTGCTAAAAAAAAAAAATTAAACAAATTAACATAATTTTATATTTTTAATAAAAAAAAGCAATAAAATAAAATGGAGTTGTCTCACTTTCAAAATCAACGGCTCATATGCTATATATATGTATACAGATTTTGTAATTACCTTTTGGCTGGAAAATATATCAAGTGGCAGATCACACCTCTCAGTGCTATTCCTACATTCCCTTAAAGCTGTTCTCGCGACGTCATATCTCGTCTTTTGAAGATCAAAACGCGCTCTTATAAAGTTTCTTTGGACTTCATTCTCTGAATTGAAGACAAAAAAGTAGTAACCATTTGCTGGGACTCTGGAACAAAACAACAATAAATATTATTGCTGCTTTATGCTTTATCCTGCATAACAGGCTAGTTCATTCTAGTTTTTTTTTTATAGATAACAGATGGCAAACGAGCAGAAGGACCATCTGATGATAAGTGGCTACCTTCGCCCATGGACATCTACAACACCAGAGATGTTGTAAATGCGTTGCCGAACTATAGGATATATACAGATGGAAGGGGGGTCAATGTAGCAGTCCCCTATCGGCACCACTACATTTTGGAGAAACGGTGGGTGGTAAAGGGGAAAACCTGGTGAGAACTTAGAGCTAAGACACTCCGTTTGCCGTTTTCAACCCGAATTAAAAACATTGTTTGTTAGGTGGCGGAACTCAACGCCGCGCTTTGTTTTACTACAGCGAAGAAATGCAAATAATTTAAATATACTTACTCTTACTTACTTACAATTTTGATAATTTCCATTTTTCGTACAATACATTTTAATTGCATACATGTTTATTTTTTTCTGTCATTTGTATCTTTTAGGTACAGATAAGACTATTACATTTTATCAACAAAATTCATAAAAAGGAAAAGTTTCTTAATTGCACTGTATTTTGAATTGCTATTTAATTTTGATGATGATTTTTTAAATGACAGCTATTGCTTCTGACGTGGCCCTATTTTTTAGGTAACATCTGACAAGTAGTTTTTGAGTTATGCGTAATAATGTTAGTACATTTATTTCAAATCGGTATTTTGTTAAAATTTTATTTATTCTGTTTTAGGGCACAATATGTAATGTATTTGAGCATAGCGGAAATATATGTATTTAATATTTTCATACGTGAGAATTAAATCCGTATTATCACGTGTAACAGCTGCGTTACGATAACGTTTTGCTAAACTATTTAATAAAAAAATCTAAAACTTTGAAAATATATTATATCCTCTAAAAAATCTATTAAGTGCTATTTGTATATGAAAATAAAAATATTATCTTTTGGAATGAGTTTTGAAAAATATTTTCACTGTAACAGAGGGGCAACCTCAAATTTTTTCATACATTCCAACAAAATTGTGAAGTCATTGATGTTCTTAATTTTTTTTGTTAATACAATAGTAATTTCCTTTTTATAATGAAATGAATTAAATTAAATAAGTAAATATAAAAACAGCTTCTCTGGCTGTACGTTGCCTGCACTTTGCTTTTTATATATACGTTACTAGGATTTATCGCATATATTGTAGCTCGCGGAAATACATTGACAAACTATTTCATAGTGTTTGAAAGATCCGGTTTCATGTAAATGGGAATGTAATTCCAAATACTAAAATATACTAAATTAATCCGGCTGAAATACTTTCATTGAACATATGTAAAAAATTATGAATTATATAAAATTTTTACCTATACGTCAAAGCATTCGCTCGAGAAGCCAAATGCGTTTCCTGATCATTGGCCCCAGGTTTACAAGAAGCGTGAGGAGTTAGAGGCAAGTTCAATATAAGACCCGCACATTCGAGTAATGCCTCTTCACTACTTGAGAAGGATGACCAGAATTCCGAATTGGACATGTCAAAGGCGGTGGTCTCGTTGACCTGCACGTGATGTTCTGCGTAACCATCTGGTTCGAGACCCTAGAAGGTTAAAAAATTGTATTTATTAAAAATATATTTTATTACACATACAAGATTACAGATAATTATTTGAAGAGATCAAATAACAGGTTAACAAGTTACAATTTAACATTGTGCCTTGCGACGGAAGCGTCAGATAACTTTCAAGCATTCAGGATTAGGTTCATGTAAATTTTTAAGCAAATCGAGGAACATGAATGTGAAAATGTTTCAAGTTTCGTACAGTAGTTGTGCAGTGTTATAAGATTTTTTGATAATATAATAATAATAAGAACATGATATTAATAATTATAAGATCCATTAGATAAACAAAATTTCATGTATTACCTAAAAAATAACTGACAAATTACCAAGTCTAAGGGCATTGTATGCATTTATTTGAGAACCAACAATAAAATTTAATTGTAACAAGGGTACATATAAGAATTTAAAATACGATAAGAACATATGGCTTATTTGACTTGGCATACAAAAAGGCCCAGGTTCGAATCGCGCTACATTGAAATTAATATATGATTTCTAAAACAATTTTTTTTTATTCTAAGTGAAAAGGCTTAAAAATTAAATAACATTTATAATTACTTCTTCAGCAGCGTAATCTCTGGCTTCATCATTCTCGTTCAGTTGTTTCTTTAGATCTACTTCGCCCAACATCAGTTCTCTTTTACTTCTAGCATCTTCTCTTGCATCACGACGTTTTTCTGTAATCAAAGAGAACCTAGCGTTTAGACACTCACTCCGTTTGTGGATTTTTCGCCGCAATACCATTGTGTGTATGTGGCGGAACTCAACGCCGTGTTTTGTCTCACCAAAGCGAAGAACCGAACATTATTTAAATATAGTCATTTCCCCGAGTGGTAATCTAACCTACAATCAATATTGCTTACTTGTACAATCAGACGATATCTCACGGCGCCACATTGGTCAAGACCATAAAAATATATGTAGATCGTAAACGTTAAACAATTTCACAAATCTATATATAAATAAGTGAAACAAAAACTTTGTACTCCTTACCACGAAAATTACAAGAACTGAGGAACATGAAATTTGGCATAATTATAATTATGTTTATATAGGTAAAAAGTGCCGAATGCTAATATATTTTTTTAATAGAACATAATAAGTATATTAAATTAATAAAATAAATGTAGCACACAATACCCTAGTATGACAAACATATTTATATAAAGTGACATATACGTACGTTGCTAGGCAACGATTTGTTAACGCGTCAATGGCGGCACTAGTATTAATAAATTAAGTATAAATACTATATATTTTTTTTATGTTTTTAAGTATCTGACATACTCACGTTGTCGCTTCGACTTATTCCTCTCTTCATCAATCGCTTCAACCAGCACTTTCCGCAGATGATCCAGTTGCTCCTCACTGTTGGTTACAGCTTCTGTCGACTGTTGTTACACAAATTGAGTTCTTCGATGTTTATTGAAAATGTTAGGCTTGTTTTGATAAGTGGAAAATGAGGCCATATTGGCGCAGTCAGCATTTGACTGTTAACACGATGGTTTTGGATTCGATTCCCAGTTGAAATGATGTTTAATTTATTTCCATTTCCCCGCTCAGGCAAATCAGAGTTAATTTCCGCCATTTAATGTCTTGAATTCCCGGCGAAAAATGGAGAACGGAGTAAATGAACATTAATTTCTCTCTGTCCATCATGCTATATTATTTTTGTATTAACTTGATCTATATATATATATATATATATATATATATATATATATATATATATATTAAGTAAGAAAATCTTTCAACATTATTTTAACCTACTTCTTACAGTCATTGTTTGATTTGCAAACGTGACAATCAATGACAACGCCTGATGACCTTGTCAGGATAACTTACGGGTAAATATTCGTACGTTAAAGTGTGTGTTTTTACAACTTAAAGAAAAAAAACTAATAAAGTTGAGTTCCACCACTGAAAACGCAATGTCTCAATTTGGCGGAAAGTGAGGTACGGAATTCTTAACAGAACGGAGTGTCTTAACACTAGGTTCTCAGGTTCCATCTGCCTACTCTGCTATGTGCAGAATACAGCATGAAACCTACATACTTATAGTTCTATCTCATTCCCATGGGGTAACTCATAACAATATAAGTAAGCACCATACATAACATTTTTTTTTTAATTCCCATCGACCACCGAGCGAAGTCGCGGGTAATGGCTAGTTATAGTATATGTATATGAATACGGCATATTAGTAATGTCACCTGATTTTCATTAGATGCTATTCTCTCGCGGAGTCGAACCAATACCCTCTTGCCTTTGTCACCAAGCGTTTGTAGCTGTTTTAGCACTGCTTCAAATACTTCTTTTGAACTTTCTTCTTTACTATTCTGTAAGAAAAAAATGAAAATAAATTATAATGGGCAGTTCATTTGTCTTTCACCTAACCTAATCCTATTTCTTGTTTATGGCTTAACGCTTTGTCCTGCGTGTCAAGGTGTTCAGAGAAAAACTTATGACACTTCGTTCTCCGGTCCCAAATTCGAGACATTACGTGTTGAGTTGCGGAACTTAACGCTGCGTTTTGTTTTATCAGAGCAAACAAATACTTTAAGCCACCAGCCCCGGGTAACTTGTGTATGTAATGCGTTATGATTATATTAATATTAGATAATAATCCAAAATCTATATAAATCGTCTTATATATTACGTTGATGAACTATATTACTGTTTCACAAAGTTTCATCTAGATCGGTTCATTAGGTTTTACGTGAAAAAACAAGTAACCATCTTCAAACTTTCGCATTTATAATATTAATAAGACAAAGAAAATATTTTTGGCACTTTTTTGTGGAATTTTGCGTAATTAATGATATAAAATGAGTTTTTTTTGTCTATATAAGTAAGGTTATAGGCGACAACTAGTCTATAAAAATACCAAACAGCTGGTAGATCTCTATCGTATATTGATATATGATTATCACGCACAGATAAGCTGTTACTATGTGGGGACTAGGTTATTACTAGATAGTATGATAGATTGATGTTATACATAATAATATGTACCATATGAAAATATCTTATCTGAAGTAATAGATGAAACTGTTAAGCACATTCATTTTACTAAATACATACATACATAACTTCACGCTGTATCCCGCATATAGCAGGGTAGGCAGAGGGAACCTAGTGTTAAGACACTCCGTTCTCTTACAACAATTCCGTTCCCCACTTTCCGCCGAATTGAGGCATTGCGTTCTGAGTGGCCGAACTTCACGCCGCGCTTTTCCTTGTTACCAAACCCAGGAATGAAAAAAAAACCATTTCCTGAAGTGAGAATCGAACCCACAACCTGTCGTGTTGACAGTCGCACGCTTGTGCCTCTGCGCCACGACAGACGTTATATATCTTATCTGAAGTAATAGATGAAATTGTTAAGCTGGTTTATTTTACTTAACAGTGGTCTATTTTCGATTTTTTACTATGAATTTACATATATTGCTTAGAATATGATAGGATATTCTTTAGTCAATAAAGAAAATACTAATGATATGAGAATAGAAAGTAAATATAAAAGGAAATTGAAAAAAGGAAATAACATCTTAGTGCCTATTGTAATAAACAAGTGACTTTTTTTAACAGTTCCTGGTTTTTCCCCGAAATCAAAACATTACATGTTAAGCGGCGTAACTCTATGCCACGTTTTGTCTCACTAAAGCGATAAAATAGCAATAATATAAGCCTTTCCCCGAATGAGAATCGAATCCATAACCAATGACGTTTATAGTATGTCATTGTCCCACTGTGGCACGATTACCTCGTAATATATTGTATTATATCTATGTTTATAATAAAATATATTAAAAATGTAATTTTATTATGGTATATATTACTAATTAATAAAATAAAAAAATAATAATGACTTAAAAACTGCACTAAAAACTGAAATTATTAGGAATAACTGAAAAACTACTTCGTCAGATCTTCGTCAGTTGAACGGGCCAACTTAGAAGTATTAACTATCGTATAAAAAGTATCACCAAAATTGGTTCATCCAGTTAAAAGTTATTCAGTAACACACATTAAAAATTTGGCGAATTGAGAACTTGCTTGCTTTTACACCCTTGATAAGTTACATAGATAAAGAAATTATAAAATTTCCACGCTTCGAAATTTATTGTTCTACATAATACATATATATATATATATATATACATATATCATAATTTATCTATTTGCACATGTTTTATCGCATTACACTAGTTTTGTGAACGATAGTGTAGAAATTATATTAGAAAATGTAATGGCCTTGAAGAAAAGTAGTTTCATTTACCTACTTCCAAGGAAGGAACGCTCTTTTACATATGTTAACGTATAACTTGATTATATGTCTAACATACAAATACTCGTATATAAATGTAATATGTCTTTAAAAATATTATTTAAAAAAACCTAAGCAGTGGAATTAGTTTTTTAATAAGATCTTATTTAATTTTACCTCTCACCAAAGTTATTAAAGTCTCTAGTAAATAAATGAAATGGACGAATGAACAATAAAATAAATAAATATATTTAAAATAAATTAATTTCTGAAAATTGTGCATTTTTGATTTATTTATTTTTTTATACCACGACGGTGGCAACAAGGCACACGGCCCACCTGATGGTAAGTGGTTACCGTGGCCTATGGACGCTTGCAACACCAGGGACATCACTTACGCGTTGCCGACCCTTCAAAAACCTATTTATTACACCTATTTATCATAGTTTTTCACGAATTCCAGTCGATGAACGAAGTGTCTTGGCACTCGGTTCTCTCTATGATGCTTTTTTGATGTGAAACATCTATTGGCGCGGATATAAACCGGATCGTTGACGTGGCGACGCTTGCCGTGGCGACAGGTTGCCACGCTATACTAAGGTGTAAATATATATATCCATGTCCATCTATAGTAGAGTGTACAGTATGGCGACGTGTCGTAACTGACTTTACTACTCCCTCCTCACTTAGCTCGACGCTGTTGTTTACTACGGTACACATAAACAGTATTTTACTTTAAAAAATATATATTTCTTTTCATATTTTATGTTTATTACTTGTACGACCATGATGTTTCACATCTACCAAGCGTCCCGTGACGGCTCACTTTTTTTTAATCTATCAACATATTCACGTCATGTCACATTAAACTTACTTACCGATATATCTCTATTAGCATCAATATTTACATTGACATAAGTATCATTTGTAATCTCATGTTCCTTTGTCTTATTGTCAATCCCTTTGTTGGTTTCACTGATAACGTTATCAGCATTTGTATTTGATATATTTCTGTTACTATCGGACATTGTCGATATATTTTTTGGTATTTCTGTTTGTTGGTCTGTTGTATTAGATTGAAGTGGTTCGCTGATGTTGCCGTCTATATCTGGAAAAATAATTTAGGTTATATTAATATTACTATTTTTTATGTTTCACGCTTAACAAGGTAGTTACTCTAGTGTAAGAATGAAAATAATTTAATAAATCATTCACTCCAGTGATAATCGAACCTACTAACAGTCATATCTCCAGCCAGACGCTGTTCCATTGCGCCACGATGATATCTATTAAATGAATTGTTATAACCGCGTTACAGGGTAGGCAGAGAAACTCCAACGTTCTTTTAACATTTACGTTGCCCACTTTCCGCCAAATTAAGGCATTGCATGCTGAGTGGCGGAACTCAACGCCGCGCTTTGCCTTATATAAATGATAAATACCATAAAATAAATTTATAATTTTTTACACATATTATGTATGTACTAGATACAATCCATTGATAAGTATATTTCTATATGTATAATATTACATTTTTATCTTTAACAAATAGTAGCTTGTAGTGTAACGCTTGATAGAACTTTTCGTGTATTTACATGAGTTTATCAAAATTATAAATATTTACATGTACTTAAATATATGGAAATTTCCTACATTATAGTTGTTATCAAACGCCTTTATAAAGGGTGAAGGGGTGAAGGACAAATCTAGTGTCAAGACACTCCGTTCTACAGTTCCAGGCCAATTTTGAGATATAACGTGCTTAATGGCGGAACTTAACGTCGCAAAAATGTTGTTATTATTTAAATGAAGAAAGAACTTTATGTAATATACGAGTATAATATAAAGGCTTAATGCCTTATACTCTTGTATCAACAAAATATAACATGTATATTTAAAAAAAAATATATAAAAATAAGTTCTGTGTGAGAGTTAATTTGACAACATTAACTTTGTCACTCTAGTTATAATAATTATTAAAACTATTTCATCAGATAAATATGAAATGGTGACAGAAAGACAGCGTAAAGGCGAAACTACTACCCAAAGAAAACTAAAATTTTGCGTATAATCTCTTTGGGGAGTATAGGGGAGTAAGAGAGAAGTTTATTTTACGTTTTATAGTCTACGCAAACAAAGTGGCGGGATACAGCTAATCTATGATATTTGATTGTACCATTATTGCACGGTTACCACGTGCTTGGCTCAACGTAATCTAATCTTATTCATTAAAATATTTATATTTATAGCTGGATATTTATCGTTATGCTATGGCCAATTTATTTAAAATCTTTATAAATTTTGTCCTATGTGTTATTCTGATGTATTATTACTGTAACGTTTTATCAAGATCCGTTTAATAGTTTTTATGTAACAAAGTGACAAACACCCACTCATCCTCTCAAGCTTTTGCATTTGTAAAGTTAGTTGGATAAGTCGGTGGGTACTACGTATAATTGTACAGATGCAAATACATACATAACTTTACAGGAGAGTGATATAAAGGTTTCTTAGAATAGAATAGAATAGAACAGAACAGAACAGAACAGGATAGAATAGACATAAAACAGAACAGAACAGGATAGAATAGACATAAAACAGAACAGAATAGAACAGAACAGAATAGAATAGAATAATCTTTATTGCACACACAATAAAATATAAAAGAAAGAGGAAACAATAATATGAACTCATGTATCTGTATGCAAAGGCGGTCTTATTGCTTCAAGCAATCTCTTACAGACAGCCTTCGTTAAGTATAGGGGCAAATGAAAAGAGGGAAAGGGAATAATGCTAGTGCAATTCAGTATAACTAAAATAAAAATCATTAGGTTGATGGATTGACGCTAGTGCAATTCAGTATAAATAAAATAAAAATCCTTATGTTGATGGTCGCTTTGAATAATTACAAAACTAGAATAATGAATTCCTTGTATAGTCATTAAATCACTTGTACCAGTAATTGATAGTCGGTATGACAAAACCTGGTCTTGAGTTTTATACACCACGTAATATCTTAAATTCGGGCAGCAAGCGGAGAACCGAGTGTCTTGTCATTACCGCAGGGTAAACAGAGAGAACCTGTGCTTACCCTGATATACGGGGTAAAGCGTGAAGCTGAGATGTGATAGTATGCTGTTGTCCCTATTGGCTTCTACAGCGTCACTGCGTTTTGTGGGGGCCGAGATTGAGGAGCTCTGGCGCTGGCTTGGCCTTGGGAGGCCTCGAAAAATAATATAAAGAAGGATTACCTTTAAAGGATAGCCATCGTCTTTCATCTTTGTCAACATTGGCGTCTCTATGTCTGTGTAGAGCAGGTAGAGACATGAGGTGAGATGGTGGCTGATAATATTTTTGCGCTTCTATCTTAGCAGCCTCTCGGATGGCGTGTAATCTTTCTAGAATCTGCCTGAGTTCCTAAAAAATATTTATTTTTTATGTAAATATTTACACGTTTTGTTGTATAAATATGTATGAGTAATTTATTTAATAAGATATTATAAGTTAAGAAAATAGAAGGTTTTTATGTCAAAGACAAATAGACACGTCAGTGTCCTCCTTGCTACTTTTCGTATTATTTCTTGTAAAATATAAATTATTATTATTTTTTTTTTTACCTTCACGCTGTATCCCGCATATAGCAGGGTAGGCAGAGGGAACCTGAGAACCTAGTGTTAGGACACTCAATTCTCTTTCAACAATTCCGTTCCCCACTTTCCGCCGAATTGAGGTATTGCATGTTGAGTCGCGGAACTCAACGCCGCGCTTTGTCTTGTTACCAAACCCAAGAAATGAAAATACTAAATTTTACATTTCCTGCAGTGGGAATCCAACCCACAACCTGTGGCGTTTACAGTCGCACGTATGTGCCTCTGTGCCACGACAGGCAATAAATTAAGTTAAATTGTACGCGGTAGACATAGACGCTAGATGTATAACAGCGAAATCTCTCGATAATCTACTAAAAGATCTCGGCTCAAAACTGTCATCTGTTCATTTCTAGCGCGTATCTTGAAACCGGCATTACGATCTTTTCAAATTTGACTAAGTAGAAAGAAGAGCTCGAAAAGTAGAGGTGAGCATTAATGTATATTTTAAAAGGGCCTCTTAAGCTTATCAAGTATAAGTATTCACAAGTGCTAGGCACTGTTCAGAGTTTCTCTCTCTTCTCTCTCTAGAACGCGATAGGTCCGGTATTGGATACCGATATTGGAATAGCGATATTGGAACCCGTATGGTGAATCCATGGTATTTCTTCTTTATAATAATTATATAATTGAAAGTAAGTAATATTAAAATATTTTCGTTTTCCCTATCAGCTATCTATTATTTGCTTGTAATGCTTGTTGTTTTGTAGTAATTTGATATATTAGTAGTGTATTTATTTATGTCCATTATCTAATATTACTTGCTAGCGTAACCCATCGGTATATTTTATTTAACTGGACCAGAAAATAAAAAATTGGTATTTATTTAAATACTTAATTCAATTGCATGAAAACAGCGTTATTGTAGTTGTTTTTTGTATTGCCAGTTTGTTTAAACATATGTCCATGTTTTTTTTTTTACACAAGTGCACATTAAAGGTCATATGCAAATTATTTATATGCCATTTGACAGAAAATTGTTATAGACAAAAATGATTTCGCTATAATAACGAGATGTAACCATCATTTAACAATATGTTTGATTCTGCAATTTTTAAATATTTTAAGCGAAAGCATTTTGACCCAATTAATCATGTATGTTTTGATATTCAGAATTAAATTTATTTAAAACTTGACGTTTCGAACACTTTACAGTAGTCCTCAGTCACTTGTAGAAGTCCATCTGTATTTATATAATACTAAAATATACACAATTCATCCGGTTCAAATAGTAGCATTTAAAAACATCGCCATTTTCTGGCACATTTTTCTTATAAATTAAATTATTTATCTATTATTCATCTTCGAAATTAATGTTAGAAATTTTGCCTTATTCCTTGTTGTATAATATTGAATCTATTTTAATGTTCAAAAGTAATACAAAGCCACTAGGCAATAAGAGTCATCTACATGTACCTTTGGATCATGGTCAGTAACATCAACAGTGGGAACATTTTCAGGTGACGTCACATTGGCTTTATGATTCGGGTCGTGGAATTTGACTCCTGCTTTATGCCTTTTCATAGTATCTGTAAATAAATTAATTTATGTTAAATCACAGATTGAAAACATCAGTGGACCTGCCAGTAGAGTTCGTGCCTTTAGTTATATACCTCAATATATAAATAAAAAGTTTAACAGTAACTATAAGTAAATATAAGGCAAATCAAATAGAATCGAGACAATTCATTTACCAATTTCCGCCCAATGTCAACGA
This sequence comes from Philaethria dido, assembly GCA_033558755.1. Classification (NCBI taxonomy): domain Eukaryota; kingdom Metazoa; phylum Arthropoda; class Insecta; order Lepidoptera; family Nymphalidae; genus Philaethria; species Philaethria dido. The sequence continues at coordinate 267,890 of JAKGSA010000600.1, forward strand.
AATTCGATGCCGTGGTTTACTTGAAATACAGTGCCATATATCCTAACTTGACTTCCATTTTCATATCATAATCAATAATTTAGTTTTTTTTTTTTAAATATATTTTATTATATTCAAAATTTTATTATTTGTTTTAGGCATAAATGATTGTAAATTCATAATATAATGCATCGAGGACACAAAATCTATTTTAGTATTCATGTAGCTGTTATCAATATTACAAGTGGTGATAAGAACATAAAATCTATGGAGAGGCTTAAATAATTGGCTTTGAAGCATTATCGTTGGAGTATCTTTATATAAGCCTGGATTAATAGGATGCCATTGTGGTTCAGTGGGACAACGTTTTACTGTAAACGGGAGTGGTGGGGGCTTCAATTTCATCTCCGAGGAATAATTATATTTAAGTTTTATTATTAATTATTATTAATTATTATTAATTATTATTAATAATAATTATAGTTGATTTCTTTGCTCTGGTAGGAAAAAAAAGGTGTTGAATTCCGCCACTCAATACGCAATTCATAAGAGGTTACTACCCGGCTGATGTACTGGTGAAGCTATTGTGAATTCAGTTCAACTCTATTTTCATGAAAACTATTAAATTTATGATTTTTCTATCACAAATTTTGATACTACTATATCATTCCTTATTTTTCACATAATCTTAAAAAAACATTGTATTACTTTACCAAATTTAATATGCAAAAGACTCACCAGGATGATTGGCCTTTCCATCTTCTTTATTTAGTTGGGTTATCTTCTCTATCAGCGTAGTATTTGAGAGTAGACCCAATTTGTGAGCTTCGAGAAGTTCGTCCAGTTCCTCTGATGAGTCGTCACCGATGTACGCACATTCTTGTAGATGTTTGTAACCTTTGATCATTATTAGAGATGCGCCGGGCCATCTAATGAGACAGAAAACTTCTTTATTTTCTATTTCTTTGCTAATTAAGGATAATTTAGAGTAATAAGAACATAAAGGATGTTTTAAGGTATAGAAGATAAGTACATTATGAATAATATTATATACATTTAAACCATTGAATCGCCTTTAAAAGTATATTGAATAACATTTTTTCGAAATAAATTTAAAGGAATCATTTAACATTAATATTAGTAGTAGTGATTTTATATTACTCTAGAATAGATAATGACCTATAATGGCTGCAAAGCCTGGCTATGTAAGCACTGCCAGGATTTATAACATGCTAGAAATATAACAGAAGTCTATTTAAAATTATACCTGACACAAGAAGACACAGTGACAGTGGACCCTTGGAGAAGATAGAACCCCCAATATTCTTTCATATCGTCTTCGAGTTCCAACTCCCTTGTCATAGACACTGGTACCAACTCCTCAGTCAGCTCGGGAGGTCCCGGAACAACAAACGCGTTGAATGTCGCGTTTGATCTCACTACTTGTCGCTGATGGAAGAAAACAGTTAAGTTAATGTTGGTATATAAATATGAAAACGTCATCGTGTTGGAAATAAAAAAATATTTGATTCTACGCGACAGTTTGAAGATTGATTTCACGGTTTTTACCCCATTGTAGGGTAGTCAAGAGAACATAGTGACAAAATACTCTTTCCGTTTCAGCTTCCGCCTGAATTCAAGATATTGCGTGTTGAAAGGCTAAACTCAGCATTACGATTTATTTTGTGACAATAAAGGAATGAAAATAGCTAGTATAAATATAATAATTTCCCAGAATGGGTATCGTACCCACAATTAATCGCGTTTATAGTCAGACATTGTCCTACTACGCCACGATGGCCAATTGAAAATATTTATAATTAAAATACTTTTTTCTGTATTCTTCCTTCCTTTTGTCTTGTTTTTCCGAATACCAAAGTAAACGTGATTAATCAAGTTAAAACTTTTTCATTTAAAATCACGTAAAGCTAAGATTTTATAAGAAATAAAGACTTTTGGAAATCGTTTAGAGTTCGTCTATAGATATTAAGATTGGGACATTCAATAAATGTAACTAGATCAAGGAAACATACAAGATGTGTGTTACGATACTTATTGCATAGATTTGAACCAGTATATCTAAAATATGTCGATTTTTAAGCTTATGATATGACATAAGGACATCATGACACAGTGGGGAGACGTTTGCCCGTAAACTCGATTAGTTGTGGGTTCGATTCCCATTCGGGGGAATGTTTATATTCACGTTATTTTCGTTTCTTCGTTCTATTAAGGTAAAACGACGCGTTGAGTTTCATCACACCTCATATGGTGTGATATGTTGCATACAATGTCTCGATTTCAAGGGCAAAGCGGAGAACGGAGTATCTTAACACTAGATCACTCTGACTCTACCTTAGTTTGCGGAGAATACCAACATATAGGCCTAGATCTAGCATTGTTATCCCATTACCAAAGCATTAACATTAGTATTACCATTTTGAATAAACTACGCAGTATTTTAAAGCACGTCATAAAGTATTATAATAAGTATTCAATAATTTTCTTATCTTGTCATCTCTATCTGTTGAGTTTTGGAAAAGTACATATCTCTTATAATAGTTTATGATTGACATTTTATTAAGATACGACTAAAGTCAGTGTCCCTATCCAAAAAGGAAGAAATTTAAAATAGCTGATTGTTATGGATCAACCTAGTGTCAAGATACTCCGTTCTTCGTTCGTATTTCAGACGTTGCGAGTTGAGTGGCGGAACTCTACGCTGCGCTTTGTCTTACCAAAGCGAAATAAAGTAATCTAATACATAAAAATACGTGAAGCAAAAACTTTGGATCCCTTTTTACGAAAATTACGCGGACGGAGGAGCATGAAACTTGGCACACTTATAGTTTATATAGAGAACTAGTGCAGAATATTTTTTAAAATAACGCATAAAAAGTAAATAAAATTCATAAAATAAATGTAACACACACTACCATGGCTTGACATCATTCCATGTTTATACAAAGTGACATATATAATACGTCACTACGCAATGCGTTATTAACGCATTTATGGGGACACTAGTATAAATTATTCCCCCGAGCGGGAACTGAACCAACGAATTGCACTTACAGTCAGACATTGTCCCGTTGCGTTACTGGCTCTTCCTGATTTAAAGTAACTCCATATCATTTTAAAGGGGCTGTAAGAGGCTGGAGGGCCCTTAAAATGTCTGTTGTTATGAAGGACTGGAAGAGTCTTTCCAGAGGACAGATAGATGAATACAAATATTGGTTACAGTATTTCATAAGTGTGAATCGCACCTACTATCATCGTGTGTTAATTCTGTTCAAGAATATTTAAATGTGTGGAAGTAAGATTTGAATTACGTATAGGTTAGGTTAATAAAATAATAACTTCTATATTTGAAAGGAGCATCTGTTGAGTTTCTCTATAGTTCGTTACAACAGAGCTGCCGTTCGAGTCGGTAGTAGTTCTATGTACATTATTTTTTTTTATTTTACACTTTATTAGCATAGTAGGGTAGCCAGAGACTAGAGAGAGCCTAGTGTAGAGACACTCCATTCTATTCATTCCGAATTCCCTCGAATTCAGAATTCGAGGTATTGCGTGTTATTTGCGCTAAGTTTATTCTTACCAGACTTAAATCATTCCTTAAGTGTGAATCGAACCCACAACAAATCGCGTTTACAGTAAGACACTCTCCCACTGCGCCACAATGGCCTACCTTACTACAGGAGTTTCATTAGAGCATAAACAATAAAAGATTATGTACTTATATAATAAGGCTATTCATACAACAACAGATAGCTTATATCTAATCAATTGACATTTGATAGAGACAAATATAGAGTTATTGTTCTAATTGTCTTGAGCTTCACTGTTGTAGGTACTTAATAATGGAGACTTTCTAATTAAATGCATTTAAAAATCAAATTTTTACGAATAACTCAAAAATTATTTGTCTTGACCGTCTTGACTAAATTTAATTATAACTATCATATAAAAAAGAATCATCAAAATCAGTAACACATATATATTATAAATGCGAAAGTCATCACAAGATTGACGGATGGATGTTTGTTGCTCTTTTACTCATAGCTTCACACTGCATCCCGCATATAACAGGGTATGCAGAGGGAACCTAGTGTTAAGACACTCCGTTCCCTACTTTCAGCCGAATTGAGGCATTGCGTGCTGAGACTCTTTTACTCAAAAATTATGAAACTTTATAGTAATATAGCTTATATATCATAACAACATATATGATATCATTTATAAAGATATTGTATAAGTTGGCCATATATCATAAGAATCTAGTCTTTAAGTAAACATTAGTAAAATGTTCCTTAAAATACTGCGAATATTTAAAGTGGGGAACGGAGTGTCTTAACACTAGTTTCCCTCTGCCTACCCTGCTATATGCGGGATACAGCGTGAAGCTATGTATGTATGTTTGTAAAATATTAGGAGTATTTGAAGAAACGTTTATATTTTTTAATAGTTATCGCTTTCCCCCGGTTTTATACAAAAAGTGTAAGGTTGTACCACGTAATACGCAAATTCTAAGTAGAATATAGAGAGTAGAGAATATAGTAATCTGATTATGATTATTATAGATGATTTATTATTATTATTTACGCCTGTCGTGGCGCAGAGGCACAAGCGTGCGACTGTAAACGCGACAGTTTGTGGGTTCGATTCCCGCTCCAGGAAATGGATTTGTTCATTTCTTGGGTTTGGTAACAAGGCAAAACGCGGCGTTGAGTTCCGCTACTCAGCCCGCAATGCCTCAATTCGGTAGAAAGTGGGCAACGGAGTGTCTAAACACTAGGTTCCCCCTGCCTACCCTGCTATATGCGGGACACAGCGTGAAGCTATGTATTATGATTATCATAGATGATTATGATTATTATAAGCAATTATTTATGATCATGATAACTATCATTATATCTAACATTAATATGTCATAGTTATCATAAAATGTAGTTACAAAAAAATAGTTTATCATTACAATATAATAATATTATATTTTATATAGATATATAACATATAATCACAAATTACACTTTAACCATGACTTTAGATAATATCCGGTTGTAACTAGAATTATCGATTGATAGTTCACAGTGTTTTGTCTTTTTAGTTAGTTTTACTACGTTTATTTTTATATATTAGTGCAGTTGACGCGTTAATAACGCGTCCTTGTATGCATATGTCACTTGATATAAACAATGATGTTTAACCATGGTAGTGTATGTAGCATTTATTTTATTAATGTTATATACTTTTTATGCATTATTTAAAAAAATATTAACATTCTACACTCTTTCACTATAGTTCTTTTAACTGTAAGTGTACCAAGTTTCATGCTCCTCCGTCCTAGTAATTTTCGTAAAAGTAAAGCTTTGTACTCTACAAATCTTTACTATTAATAGAGTTACTATTAATAGTATATTAATGTATAGATTTTTGATTGTTTTATCTCATTTCGATTATATTTTCTATAGTTTTTGAGTAATAACTCAATACGATACGTAATAATTTTACTCTTTAGTACATTTTATTTAATAACTACAAGTATTTTAGAAATAGCGAAAAATATTAAAATCGGTCAGTCGGTGCTTTTAAATAGTTTATTCTCACAATTTCTTGCTTTCTTCGGTATTGTAGTATAGTCTAGAAAATCCCTAGTATCAAAACACTCGGTTTTCTGCCTACTGTCCTAATTCGGGATATAGTGTGTTGAGCGGAACTCAGCGCCGTGCATTGTCAATTCAGTACTGTTATTTTGAAATTTTACCATACGGATATTTCATGTAAAAAAAAATTAGTAGCTACAAATGTATAAGAATTTGAAGCTTGCGTGAAAAAATTGTACGTCAATAAGAACGTAATTTTTGCGTTAGTAAGTAGGTTAGAGTGCTTGGACCCTACCCATCAGGCACGGGTTCGAATCCTGTTGTGTTTTTTTTTAATAGTAGGTATCATTATTATTTGAAAAACCGCGGCGTTGAATTCTTTTATTCAACACTCACTGTCTCTTATCCGGGTGGAAAGCGGAGAACGGAGTGTCTTAACACTAGGTTCTCTCTGTCTACCCGGAAGCGCGTGTAAAAGTGTAAAGCTGAAAATATGAAGTGTATAACACTTTAAAAAATATGAAAATACTTAAAGACACTTACCTGACACCATGTGGGTGATATTTTACTATCTATCAGTCGCATGTCAGTCATACTCATCGGGTACATTTGGCCGGAAAACGCTCGATACCTACAATATTTAAAGACGTGTTAGCTTTTTTTAAGACACTTCGTTCTCGTCTTTTCGCTTGAATTAGAGACTTTGCGTGTTAAACGGCGGAACTCAATATCGCGCTTCGTCTTACCTGAGCGGGGAAATGAAAATAATAAAAAATAATCATTCTTCGACTGGGAATCGAACCTTCTCGCGTTAATTACGCTACGATGAGCTCGCTTTTGTAACATTTTACCACATAATTACAATGTCAGACATTACATATCAATTCACAAAATAATTCCCTCAAATTCTGGTCCCATCTGGTAAATGATTCAAGTAATAAATCAAACGTCTCTCACATAAATTAAAACTTCCGTCCATTTTATTCATACATTTTAAAGAGACTAATATACTATATTGTGATGTTATACAACTATCGTGGCGCAGTGGGATAATGTCTGATTGTAAACGCGATTGGTTGTGGGTTCGATTCTTACTTAGGGTCATGATTATTCTCAGCTTCACGTCTTATCTTCCATAGCAAGGTAAACAGGGAGAACTTAGTTTTAAAACATTTCATTTTTCACTTTCCGTGTGAATTGAGTTATTGCCTGTTTAATGGCGGAACTGAACACCGCGTAACGTTATTTATGATTATGATTATATTTAAATTATTTTGATTTTCTCTCTCTGGTAAGATAATTCGAAAATTAAAGAAAAGTTGGGTAATGAGTACAGTGATATCTAGTAAGATATTAATGTAGATTCAATCAATAAGATTTGATTAATGTTAAATATAAAATACCAGTCATGTTAAGAATTCTTTTTAACGTCACACTCTTGCAATTTTTTTGTGTTTTTTTTCTTGTCTTATTACTATATTATTCGCACTTAGGAATTTCGCATGATGTATCTGCCTAGAAGTGTTTGTTACACCTAGATTAAGTCCTGTACTGAATATGTTACTTGTATACAAACGATGGTGGATCAATAAATAAATAAATAAAAAGGTGTGAAGCTGTTTTTTTTCTTTTAGGAATATGTTTCAGAAACACTTTGAAAATTAAATGAAATTTTCATTAAAATAAGTTGGTAACGTTGTTGAATATTTGATAAGCGAATAAAGTTTTTGTAATGAAACGGTAATAAATATTTTTAAATTAATATAATACAATAAATTAATTCCATAATCGCGGTATACGTGGATAGATCTGATCTGATCTGATTTTTATTCTTTCGCTCTATTAAATACCGCGGCGTTGAGTTACGTTGTTGAGTTACTCAAAAAGTAGAGAGGGGTGTCTTAACATATAAATATATAAATCACTTTTACAATATACACGAGAAATTATATCAATATGTAATAAAAAAAGTTTGAATTAGAAATTTTTATTCACATAAGCTGTACAAACATTTTACGTTTATTTGTTCACAAAAATTTTGAGATAGCATGTCATTGTTTTGCCTAAACTTTATCTTACTTAAATACATGGATTATACATTATAGGCCTAACAAATATTTATTTTAAGTTTAAATAGAGAGTCAAAATATTTGTCTCGTTTACTGTTACCGTGCTCTAAATTATGCGTAATATTTTTTTCAGTCTCACGCTGTATCCCGCATATAGCACGGTAGGCAGAGGGAACCTGAGAACCTAGTGTTAAGATACTCCGTCCTCTACTTTCCACCGATTTGAGGCATTGTATGCTGAGTGGCGGAACTCAACGCCGTGCTTTGCCTTGTTGCCAAACTTAGGAAATGAAAATTCTAAATATTTCCTTTCCTGGAGAGGAAATCGAACCCACAACCTGTCGTGTTTACAGTCGCTTGTGCCTCTGCGCCACGACAGGCGTTTTAGGCGATTATGCGTAGTTAAATTACCTTTTATTATGAGTCAAAAATTGTATTCATAATTAGTTTTTATAGCAGTTATTATTTCACGCATAGCAAGGTAGTAAGAGGAAACCTGTGAAAACGTTCTAATCTTCGCTTTCCGTCGGAAACTGAGACTTTACGGGTTGAGTAGTGGAACTTAACGCCGTATATTGTCGTACTAGAGTGGAATATCAATGATTTTAAAATAATCATTTCCCTGTTCACTAAGTAAATTAAAAATCATATAAACTTTAACTATGCTAAATTTCATGCCCCATAAGTAAATGAAGCAGTTCTCAATTAGTCTGTATTTTTTTATGTGTTATCTTTTTACTGGGTCAACTAATTTTGATGATTATTTTTTTTTATAAGATAGCTAGTACTTCTGATGATTTCCCATTTAAATTTAGTCAAGATCTGACAAGTAGTTTTTGAGTTATTCGTAATAATGTTACTTTTTAGTGCATTTTATTTGAGGTCGATTTTCTTTTTTTGTTAAAATCTTAACAATCACATGGATGTTTCACTATAAAAAGTATTAACGACTACTAAATATTTCCATTTAAATTATAATTTTTTTATTATGAGATTTAAACCTACAACCCATAATTCCTTACCTCATATGTAATGGTATGAATATAAACAGGCAAGGCATAACTATCATCAATGCCAGTAACCGGCACAGTCTGATAGGACCCTTATTGCAAGATCGTGAAGCTACTTGACTGAACTGTCTGGTCGGGCGAGGACGAGGTAGTCCGGCTGGAAGAGAAAATATTATGTTTTTATACTTTTTTTTATTTATTTGTCTTTTGTAACACGAAATGCGGTGTTATGTTTAGTTGGAAAACGGGGAACGAAGTGTTTCGGCACTAAGTCATGTCACTTAGTATTGAATGGTTCAAATAAGACGTGCGGGTTCGAATCCTGCTACATTAAAATTTTTATAAGTCTCTAAAACATTTTTTTTATGCTGGTAAAGTGTGGGTATAAAATATTCTTTCTCGTCGTCGAATAAGTACCCATTACTATCAAGTTCAAATGGATACAATGCAATTGCGCTATGATGGTGTAAATCAAACATTTTTCTTATTTTACACACTATTTTAATAGACTGTTCTATTTTTATATACTTTTAGATGTGAAAGTTTATGAGGATAGATAGTCACTTGGTACTCTATCACGAAAAAACTGCTGAACAGATTTTGATGAGACTTTGCAGTAGCATAGTTTAAAAGTACACCCGAATAATAAGTAGACTACTACATAGTAATAAAGAATTTGTGTAACTTGACCATAATATAAAAATAAGTGTCTAGTGTTGCTAGTACCATAGTCACCGTGCATAGATACGTCAAGTATATATTTGAATCGGTGAGTGCAGAAACAACGTAAGTCCGGATTTTCAAATTTTGCAGGAGGGAGAAAAAAGTGTATATGTAACTTGCCTTTTTAAATTTTTGATTTTTTTGTGACTTACGTTGTTTCTGCACTCACCAAATCATTTCCTTAGCATCACGTATGCCACTTCATTCAAAAGCATATGTCAAACATATAGTGATGCGAGTAATATTTATATCATAATATATTTATACACATACATATATTGCTTCACGCTGTATCCCGCATATAGCAGGATAGGCAGAGAAAACCTAGTGTTAAGACACTCCGTTCCCCACTTTTCTACTTTAATATATTTTTGATACATTATTATGAAAATTATTGTCTTTTTTCCACTTCTCCGTTCGCATAGTGTTCAAAAGGATAGCCTAAAGGTTTTCCTTCACGTGTTATTATAATTTTATATATACAAGTATACTTACATTCTAAAGGCACTAACTCTTGTGGATCCATAGTAGTAGTCTCTCTCTATACATTATTTTATTTAGAATCGCCTCTATATTTGCTTAGTCTCGATACCTGGTGGCAAAAACAAGTTATTTGTAAGTCAATTACACTATTAACATATATATGTGTATATTAAAACATGTTAATGTAATACATATATAACTAGATTAAATTTATTATTTTCTACAGTTTTACCCTTTATTCCATACAGCAAGGTATAAACCGAGAGAACCTAGTGTTAAGACACTTTATTGATAACGGACGGCAAACGAGCAGAAGGACCACCTGATGGTAAGTGGTTACCTTCGCCCATAGACATCTACAACACCAGAGATGTTGTAGATGCGTTGCCAACCTAGAGGATACTGATGGAAGGGGGGACAATGTAGTAGTCCACTATCAGAACCACCACATTTTGGGGAAAGGATGGGTGGGAAAGGGTAAAATCTGGCTTACATGCCATCGAACCGGAACACATCATTAGATATTTGGCGGTTCGTCTTTGACATGATAGTGGTCGCGAGCCAGTCGGAGGACGAACCACTTCGTTCGCAATATGTGTTGAGTGACGGAACTCAACGCTCCGCTTTGTTTTACCAGAGTGGGGAAATGAAAATAATTTCAATATCAAAGTTCCCGAGGGAGTCGAACCCACAACCTTAAGTTCTCTTAAGTCTCGCGTTTAAAGCCAAACGCTGTTCCACTACGCTGGTCTTGTGACCGGTGAATTAACATATGTGGGTGTAAAGTGTTAGATGTTTATGTAACACATATATAGTTACATATATATAGTTAGTACACATATATGATAGTGGAAATAATATTAGACAACGACTACGGGTGGAACTGAACGACGCTTTTTGAACAAACATTAAGACCTTAATAATTATGATTTTAACAAAAGCTATCTACCTACCTATCTAACTTCACGGTTTATCCCTAGCGGGGTAGTCAAAAAAAGAAACTAAATAGTAATGTTGTTACGAATAACTCAAAAACTATTCATCAGATTCTAACTAAATTTAAATAACACATCAAAAGCATCTAGCTATCACATAAAAAAAGAATCATCAAAATTGGTTCATCCAGTAAAAAGTGATGCACACAAAAAAGTACAATCAATTGAGAACTTCCTCCTTTTTTTAGTTAAGATCGGAAATTTCAAATTAATTAATTAGTTAGTATAATACATTCTATTTAAAGTCGATTGTTTTTTGTTATCATTTATACCCGACTGTCAGGAGGGTTATGTTTTTCGCGCGTATCATGTATGTTTGTAATATTCTTTATTACCTCATATCTTCCAAACCCCTGGACCGAATTATATAATTAAAGTGATGTTAGATAGGTATTGATATTCCAAGTGTAAATATTAGTAATATGTATGTATATACATATAAGAGGAGAGTCAACGATCGACAATCGTGAGTGATGTCTGAAGTAAATAGATAACCTAATTAAAGCTACGATAAATTATAATTGAGCAAATAGAACACTTTGAGTTTCATAAGTTATGTTATGTTGAAAATCAAACAATGAACAAAATCTGTTGTTAACGAACAAAGCAAAAACGCAGCGTTGAGTTCCGTCATCAAATCGAAGATCTTAAGAGAACGAAGTGTCTTAACACAATAGGTTAACTTAGGTTTTCTCTGCCTACCCTGCTATGTGCGGGATACAGCGTGAAGCTAAAAATATATGTATGTATATTCGATTTTCTTATCAATAAATATTAATTTAACATTACCACGTGAAATGAAAGCAGATCACGTGACTGACACTATGACAGAGATATTACACGTATTTGATAAATTGTGTTTATTGTATATGTGTACACGATAAACATTTATATAGATATCTATTTGTAAAGAAATATAAATAAATTATGTCTTAGATTTCCTTAGTCTACTTTAAAAAGCAGTTTCATATCTTTTCCTTCATCTTCTGTAGAGAGAACCTAGTGTCAAGGCACTCTGTTTGCCGCGTTCTGTCAAAATTCAAGACATTGCGTGTTAACAAACGCCTGTCGTGGCGCAGAGGCACAAGCGTGTGACTCTAAGCGCGACAGGTTGTGGGTTCAATTCCCACTCTAGAAAATGGAATTTTTCATTTCTTGGGTTTGGTAACAAGGCAAAGCGCGGCGTTGATTTCCGCCACTCAGCACGCAATGCCTCAATTCGGCGTAAAGTGGGGAACGGAGTGTCTTAACACTAGGTTGCCTCTGCCTAACCTGGTATATGCGGGATACAGCGTGAAGATAAGTAGTAGAATGTTAAGTGGTGGTATTAAACGCCGTACTTTGTCACACCAGAGCTTTGGTATGTTATATGATATAAAACCTGAAGTTAAATTTCGCCTCTCTACACGTAATGTTTCTAATTTGTGCAGAAGTGTCTTCACACTAGGTTCTACCTTAATGATGATGATGTTTGATTTATGTCTAAATATTTTTAAGTAGATAGTATGATAACACTTTTCTTTCATTAGTACATTTTTCTTATTCTTTTGGGTAGAGAGAAAATAGTGTCAAACACTCCATTCTCCTCTTCCCTCCTCGTTTTCTCTATTTAAGTATAAAGAAATAAAATAATAAATTAAGATTTTACCAAAAAAAAACCGTTTAAAATAAAATGCAATATTATTCCTCAGAGTATCAGAAGCACTAGTTATCATATAAAACAAAGACTCATCAAAATTGACTCACGCAGTAGAAAGTTTTAAGGTAACACACAAAAATATACAGTAAAAATGTTCTTTAAACTCCTTTTAAAGTCGGTTAAAGATTGAACTAAGACTGTAGTACAAAAATTTCTAGTTGTGTTCGTGGCATTTTAGACTGATTCAAGGACAAATATCATTTGCTCGTGCCAATTTACGTCGTAAACTAGTAGTATCGTTGATGAGTAAAATATGCGTTGCCTTAGTAACGTTTATGTCACTTTGAATAAAAGTGTATGTGTTTAACAAGCACTTTGACATGATAGTGAGTATTATATTTATTAATTTACTTACTTACTTAGCTTCACGCTGCATCCCGCATATAGCAGGGTAGGCAGAGGGAACCTAGTGTTAAGACACTCCGTTCCCCACTTTCCGCCGAATTGAGGCATTGCATGCTGAGTGGCGGAATTCAACGCGTCTGACAATTCCCATTTTGGGGACTGATTATATTTAAATTATTTTAATTTTTCCGCTCTGGTAAGGCAAAGTGCGGCGTTGAGTTCCGTTACTTAACAGGCAATGTTTCGAATTCGGGCAGAAAGTGGCGGACGGAGGGTCTTGACATTAGGTTCAATCTCTCAGCCCTATGCGGGGCGAAGAGTGGAGTTGAACATTATTATAAAAATATCGGCAATTTGCACTTTTTATTTATATAAATTTTATACTCCTGTATCCGCATAATTTTCGTAAGATCGAAAAGTTTTTTTACGTATTAACATATTGATTTATCCCTAAATAAAGTCATACTTTTCTTACGTACAGTATATTTGGTTATTTCAAATTATTTGTTTATATATGTGTTTAACTTAAGGCAATTAGTAACGAGTTCATTATCTTTATCGCATTCTAGGAAAGCTTTAAGTAATTGTTGTAAATTGTTACATTTATAATATTAAAACTGTTATGGCGTAATTGGCGTAGCTAACTTAGTGCAGCAGGATATTGAGAGAGAACCTAGTGTTAAGACACTTCGTTCGCCGCTTTCTGTCTGAATTTAAGACATTGTGTATTAAGAGGAACTCTATTCGACCATAAGACACGTGCTGGACAGAAATCGGTGCAGACAGATCATACGCTCCAGATGCAACCCTGATGCTGACCACGATCCTCAGACATGAGGGACCGACTAGAGAGAGATATTAAGAGGAACTCAACGTCACGCTTTATCTCACCGTACACTAATTTAAATATTATCATTCACCCGAGTGGGAAGTGCTATTTACATATTTAATGACAAAAAAACATTTGTTTTTTTATATAAAATTTAAAAAATATCCTATACTTCCGTTTTAAAAGTATATTTTATTTTTGTTTTCAAAGTTCAGTTATAAAAGATTATTAGATCATATAAATACGTGCCTTATTTATACTGAGGCGTCATTTATAATTCAAAATGATTATGCTAAGTCACAATTACAATACCTAGCACATTTATTACGCAGTTGGAACGCATACAATTGTACTATATCTAGTTGTAAATATAAAACTAAAAAATTTAAAAATTGATAATAAGTTAGTGTTAAAAACAGTTTTTTCTTTGAGAAGATATTTTAAAAATACAAAATCCCTAGTGTATCAGGATTCGAACCCGCGCCCCTTGGGTACCGTCCAAGCCCTTTAGTTAATTAAGCTATACGAGTACGTTCTTATCTGCCGAAATTCTGTAAATGATTTTTATGATGAATTTTTGAATTGAATTTAAAAGAGGAGTTTATTGTGTATGTATTTTTTATGTGTTGTTAGTACCTTTTTGTTTGTTTTTTTTTAAACAATCAAAAAGTCTTCCATGTCGATGAAATATTTTTTTATGTAACTACATGCTTTTTTTCGCATAGCATGGTAGGTAGAAAAGACTTAGTACTAGATACTACGTTCTCCACTTTTTAGTCTAGATTCAGGACATTGCAAGATGAGAGGCGGAATTAAACGCCGTGCTTTATCCTACCAGAGCGGTGAAATGACAAATACAATATTATCATCCCCAGAACAGGAATTGTACTCACAATCATCACAATTATAGCCAGATACTGTCTTACTGCGCTATCCGGGACATAACAGTGTCTTAAATTCTTATGTATTTTAATATTTAGATATTCGACGAAAACAGCGCTAATTTGACACAAATTCTGATAAAATTGTTTGCCTATTATATTTACATATTTAATGTTCATATTTACAGTAAAGTATATATGGATATATAATGAGATAAAGCGACATTCTTGTTTAGTTGTATAATGAGTGAAATTTAAGGAATTCAAAGATTTTATCTATATAGAGCCATCGTGGCGTAGTGGAACAGCGATTGTAAGCACGACTGGTTGTAGGTTCGATTCTCACTTGAGGGAACGAAACTAATTTCCTATAATAGGTAATTTATTTTCGTTTCCTCGTTCTAGTAAAATAAGATGCAGCGTTTAGTTGCGTCACTCAACATACAAAATCTCAATTTCAGGTGGAAATGAAGAACGGAGTCTTATGACACTGATTCTCTTTGTCTATCCTTCTATGCGGAAAAAAGCGAGAAGCTGTATATAAGTATATATATGAGTCAGTACCAAATGGTGCACTTTTATTAAAAACGTTTATTTTTTTTCTATTATTTCAGAATTTGTAATCGTTACTATCGTTTTCATGACAAGAAACACTTTCTTATAAAGATTTACTACGAAATATTAACAATCGCTAACCTAAATGCTTTATCGGGCAATACCCTGAGAAAATATATGGGTTAATATTCACTTTTTTTGGCAATATTCCATAGAATACGTAAAACAATAGCCCGATTTGATTTTGTATATATCCAGATACCGTAGGTAAACTGTTTTTACAGCTTGTCAAGCTGAAAAAATATAGTTATGAAAAATCTAGTGTCTAAACACTCCGTCCTCCGCTCGTTCAAATTGTAGATATTATTGTTGAGTGAAAGCCTGTCGTCGCGCAAAGGCGTGCGACTGTAAATGCGACAGGTTGTGGGTTCGATTCCCACTCCAGGAAATGTATAAGTTTAGTATTTTCATTTCCTGGGATTGGTAACAAGGCAAAGTGCGGCGTTGAGTTCCGCCACTCAGCACGCAATGCCTCAATTCGGCGGAAAGTGGGGAACGGAGTATCTTAACACTAGGTTCTCAGGTTCCCTCTGTCTACCCTGCTATATGCAAGATACAGCGTGAACAAAAATCAAAAAAAAAAAACAGGTAAAAAAAATCAAAAAAAAAAATGTTGGGTGGCGGAACAGAGCGAAGAAATGAAAATAATTTAAATATAATCATTTTTCAAAGTGGGGATATAACCCTCAAGCAATTGTGTGTACAGTCAGACGCTTTTTACTGTATATTGTTATCTAGTTGTATTTTTGTTATTGTTAAAAAGAAACAAGTATATAAGATTTTCGTTGATTTCCTCCTTTCAACACTCAATCTCACTAAAAAACTCACTCAAACACTCAATCTTGAGTTTGGACAGAAAGAAAAATATCTTAACACTGAACTCTCTTTACCTACCTTGCTATGAAGGAAATCATGAGTCATGAAGTAAGTGATGTACTAAAATAGTTATAAGTAAAAAAACGCACAATTTCATTGTCATAATGACGTACTTTTTTCTTTTGTTTAAGACTACATACGTATATTTAAGATTTTAGAACAAAAAGAAAACATACTTCAAATAAAATACACTAAAAAGTAAAATTATTACGAATAACTCAAAAACTACTTATCAGTTTATAACTAAATTTAAATTAGACAATATCAAAAGCACTGGCTATCAAATAAAAAAGGATTCATCAAAATTTGTTCACCCAATAAAAAAATATATGGTAACACACATAAAAATTACAAGTCGAATAGAGAACCTCATACTTTTTTGAAATAGTTAAGATCTGACAAGTAGTTTTTGAGTTATTCGTAATAATTTTATTTTTTAGTACATTTTTTGTTAAAAATCTTAATTATCATTCAAGTCTCCAAACATACTATATCACACAAAGAGCTCATTTGAATTCAATCGTGCAACTAATAATAAATTCGTAAATGTCAAAGTGTGTTTGTAAATATTGCCACGTAACATTTACATAATGTTTGTAACTGGGTGTCAATAAATTTATAAATCATACAAAACATAGCGCGGCGTTGAGTTCCGCCACTTGACACCTAGTGCCTCGAATTGAGGTAGAAAGTGGTGAACGGAGTGTCTTGACACTAGGTTCTCTCTGACTACCCTACTATATGGGACAAACCAGGAAACTTGTTTTTTAAATGCAAACATAGTTTTAACCGAAATCTCTTTTTTTATGTTATTCAAAGATTCTCTTACTGGAACGTGTTAGTTTTGCTTGATTTTTTTTATTTTTTTTTTAATTTAGCTATTTAATCACTCTATGAATTAAATAAATCCTAATACCTATTATTATTTAAAAAAAACATACGTAAAAGGCGACTTATTTATTCACGTCTTGTTTACATTCAATAGACAAGTCGATTTTAATGAACAAATTTTGATGAAAATCTAGCACCTTCACCTCAACCTTGATATATTTTAATATTTTTAAGATGTTTAGTATATAAAAATACATTAAAAATCTATATCATAATAAAAATAGCCCTTCTTTTCCAATATAGTATAGAACGAGAGCACCTAGTGTTAAAACACTCCGATTTTCACTAACAATTACACAAAATCTAGTATATTCAACATCTTTATATGAAATTCCAACATATTATTTCTTTAAGAATAACTTAAGCATCTATATATAAATACGTGAAGCAAAAACTTTGTACCCCTTTTTACGAAAATTACGCGTACGAAGGAGAATGAAACTTGGCACACTTATAGTTTATATAAAGAAGGAGTGCAGAATGCTAACATTTTTTTTAAATAATGAATAAAAAGTACATTAAATTAAAAAAATAAACGTTACACACACTACCATGGTTTGACATCAATGTTTATATAAAGTGATACAACGTGTTGTCTTTAGCAATGTATAATTGCTAAAGACAACGCGTTGTTAACGCGTCAACGGGTACAGCAGTTATTATTAAAAATATAATATTATTGAATAATTTAAAACTATACTATACCAAGCCGTTATCATAAAATAAATAAAAGTCAAGGAAACTCACACGCGTTACGAACGAAAACAACGAGTTTATCGACCCATTATTTAGACAGCCTGTCTAAATATAATAAATAATTATACACTTTTAGAAACTTTTAGACACTTGCACGTAAAAAACATATATTTTATATTAAATTTAAATATTTTTGTCTAATAACACTGTGTAACACTGTCAAAATATTATTTTTCATACAAAAATTGTAAAGGAACGTGCGTGTTACCACTCGTTCGTATCGCGACTGACTGACTCTATATCAGCATAGCATATTTAAATTTAAACACTGATATTAATAGTAGAGTACGTTTTTAATTGTGCGTTTGTTTTGCGCAGCTCGAAATTTTTTTTTGTAATTTATGACATGTTCTTATAAAAGAAAGAGAATGGAGTCACTATGGTTTACTATGGTTTAGTGTGGTTTATTATGGTTTTTATGATAATTTGATAGGAACATAAAATATTAAAGCATTTTTTGCCTGCGCTCCGTTCTCTAATTTCCTCCAGAAAACAAAACTTTCTGATTTGAGTGGTGGAGTTCAACGCCGCGCTTTGTCCTAACGGGTGGATAAATGCAAGTATGGAAAGTATAATAATTTCTCCCATAGGATCGAAACCACAAATTGGGTTTAGAGACAGACACTATTTCACTGTGCCATCATGACTTCAATGCTACGGTGTATGATTTAAATGTGTTAATAAATTTTAGAGGTTACAGCAAAGTGTTCATAATTTTTATCCGACTTTAATAAAAGCAGGTGCTTAATTTAAATGTGTTTTTATGTGTTATCGAATAACTTTTTCTGGAATAGCAAAAGCTTTTTGGAATAGCAAGACCTGACTAGTAGTTCTTGAGTTATTCGTAATAATTTTATGTTTTACTGAATTTTATTTGAAGTTTGGTTTTTTTTTGTTAAAATTTTAAATACTGCAAAATGTTGAGACTAATAAAACAGAAAATCAATTTTTTCCATAAATCAGGGTATGTACTATCTGTCTCATTAGACACTCCATATTCCACTAGACGTTAGAACGTGTAGCTGAAAAAACGTGTAGATGCTGGGTTAGAATCCCAGTGTAGGCAGAGAGAACCTAGTGACAAAACACTCCACTCCCCACTTTTCACCCGGATTCGAAATATACGTGTTGAATAGTGGAACTCAATACCGCATTTTGTCTTACCAGAGCGGGTAAATGAAAATTTATTATATTATTTAAATGTAATCATTCTCACTAGTGGAATTCGAACACACAACCATGGCGTTTACAAGTAGACGCTGTCCCACTGCTCGATCCACGATGGGCTCTGACTATATTCTGCTATATTCTGCTTATGGCTATATTCTGCTTTCCGTTCAACATCAATACATTGGATATAAAGTGACGGAACTCAACACCGCGGTTTATCTCACTTTACAAATATTTACTGTAATTAACATTAAACGAGAACTGTAAATAATAAAATTAGGAATGAGCCACAATTAGATGCGGTAATTAGTTTAAGTGCCTGGAACTGCATACATATAACTTGATATAATATTTGTTAAAATATTTTTATATTAGTTACGCTTTTAATACTAAAAATATATTGTAAATGTGAAAATTTCTGAGTATGGATAGTAGATGAAACCTCACAGTAATGTAGTTTTTACCTCAGTATAAGATCTAGACACAGGCATAGGCGGTAGACATAGACACAGGCTATAATTTATAAAAAAATAATTTATATATAATAGGTGCGTTTTGTTTGGTTAATCACTTTTTTTTAGCCTACATACATAACTTTTTATTAAGTGAACTAGTTTTGACGATATTTATTTTATATGATAGGTAGTGCTTCTGGTCTGGTCCCATTTAAGTTCAGCTAAATTCAGATCAGTAAGTTTTTGAGTTATTCTTATTAATGTTACTTAGCTTCATGCTATATCCCGCATATAGCAGGGTAGGCAGAGAGAATCTAGTGTTAAGACACCCCGTTCCCCACTTCCCGCCGAATTGAGGCATTGCGTTCTGAGTGGCGTATCTCAACGCCACGCTTTGTCTATTTACCAACCCAGGAAATGAAACATTTCCTGGAGTGGGATCGAACCCACAACCTGTCGCGTTTACAGTCGCACGCTTGTGCCTGCGCCACGACAGGCGTTAATAATTTCTTTTTAATACATTTTAAAGTTTAAAGTTTTCTTATTTTTAAATACTAATTATGGCTTGTTCTCTTTCACGCAATAATTACTGAACATATCTAAATGGAACTTTACAGTAACAATAAGTAATTGTACATCAGAGTAAATAACGGGCCAGAATTTATAAAGATTTTCTGTACCTTTGGCTATAATATAAATACATAGGTCATCGAATCGCAACGTGATAGTGTCGACTGTAAACACAGTCGGTTATGAGTTCAATTCCATTCAGGGGTGTAATTATAATATTAAAATATTGTCCGCGGTGTTGAGTTCCGCACTCAATACAATGCAATGTCTCATTAGAATAGCATAAAAAATAGCATTTATAGGAAATGGCCATTTAAAATTTACTAAATTAAGAGCACATACTTACTTGTTCAATAATTTGAATTTAGGTATAAATGTCAATTTTATGATACAAAAAAACACTTGTTTTTTTTTATTTATATATACATATATTTTTTTAACTTCACGCTGTATCCCGCATATAGCAGGGTAGGCAGAGGGAACCTGAGAACCTAGTGTTAAGACACTCCGTTCTCTTACAACAATTCTCCACTTTCCGCCAAATTGAGGCATTGCGTGTTGAGTGGCGGAACTCAACGCCGCGCTTTGCTTTATTACCAAACCCAGAAAATGAAAATACTAACATTTCCTGAAGTGGCAATCGAACCCACAACCTGTCGTATTTACAGTCGCACGCTTGTGCCTCTGCGCCACGACAGACATTTATATCTATATATCTTTACGTGAAGCAAAAATTTTGGATCCATTTTTACGAAAATTACGCGGACAGGGAGTTTGGCACACTTATAGTTTATATAGATAAGGAGTGCAGTCGTGGGCGGCGGTGATTACTTACCATCAGGTGATCCGAAAACTCGTTTGCCTTGACGTCCCCATAAAGAAAACAATGGGTTTCACTTTAGAAGTACCACCAGAAATAAGAACTTGATCATCACAGAGTAGGAAACACACAGGTGGAAGATTCAAACGTAACGAAAAATGAATAGAGATCAACAACTCATCGAGAAGATTTATCAATTGAATTGAAACGATTATGTGAAAATCCTTTGCAAACCGTCACCAAACTCAAATGACTTCTTGATTTTATTTCTAATAGATTGTGTAACTTTTTCATTTCATTGTCAAACTTTAAATGTACTTCCACTGCCTTACTAATTTTCGATCAGGGCACGTGTCCTGACGCGAGCTTAATATTATTTACCCATAATAAAAAATGTACAACGGCCTTAAAGGAGTTTTCATTTCAAAAAATAACTGATGGAGGTACAACTAGCTTCTACTAGAATGATAGATGAAAATAATTACTATCTTGTATGAATTTGAATTCATGATTGACGTCATATGTTATTAAACTATTGATAATATTTCAAAGTGGTAAATAACACTGTACTTATCTATAAATTTTAATATCAATCATTATTTATTATTTTATTGTCATTTCACCGGTTTAGTAAAACTAAGCGTGGAGTTGAATTCCGTTATTTAATGTGCAGGCTTCATGCTCTATCCCGCATAGCAGGGTAGGCAGAGAGCCGCCGAGGTTTCGAAACTGGAGTGGGAATCGAACCCACAACCTGTCGCGTTTACACACACACTTGTGCCTCTGCGCTACGACAGGTGTTACTAAAACAACGTAAAAGTATTACTTTAAAATGAGAAAATACTGGTAGTTAAGTAAGGAACAACAAATCCTCTTTATTCCTACAAAAAAAAACTGGAGATAGAACAATGTGCGTTGTTGCTAACAATGATAAAAAATGTCATCGAATGTTAAGTGTGTGCTTTGAAAAAAATATTGGTTCTGTATACATTTTTTTATTAAAAACATTTTGTAGAGAATTTATTTTGAGATAGTGGTTATGAGTTCTAATTCTGGAGAAACTACAATAAACGGACAACTCATTTAGAAAATGTATAAAAATTTGAACGCAGCGGGATCCGAACCCATGCCACAAAACCGTCGTTCAAAATCGTTGTTGAAAACCGTCCAAGCGCTCTGATCACTGAGCCATGCGTTCTACATCCGGCTGTATCGCAATTCTTAAAATGTTTTTCGTTTCCTAAGTGCATTAACACTTTAAAAAACTTAAAAAAAACTATAATCGTTTTTTTTTAAATAGTCATGCATACACAGCCTCAATTAGACGGCATTAGTAAGATCTTTTCAAATTTATTTAGGTAGCAAGCGGAGCTTGAAAGGTAGCGGCGAGTGTTAATGCACATTTTAAAGGGGCCCCTTAAACCTACACTTATGTTGCAAGTCTCAGGTACTGTTCTGAGCTCTTCAATGCCAAGTTTCTTATCTTTTTCCATATTCACTTCTAAACAAGGCAATATATGCCTTATATTTATTTAAAGTATTAAACCACGGTACCCTAATCCAGCCTATTCTTATTTTTTTATCATCGCACGAGGCAATGATAAGGATAATCCAATCGCATAAGCGCTTGCCTCGTGGCTATGTGAAACCTGTTTTGAATGCTTATTTAATTCTAACACTATTAAATATATTAAAGGAGATCTTTACTTGCCTACTTAAAAAGAATTATTTTTTCTTTTTTAGAACATTCTGACTCTATGCAGTGGTTGTGGGTTCGACGTATACTCGTTTTATGAATATATAAATATATAAATTATTTTTATTTTTCCGCCTGGTAAGATACAATGCGGGGTTAAGTTTCGCCACTCACCTGACAATATCTCAAAATTAAATGTAAACTGATAAACGGAATGTATAAGCACTAGCTTCTCTCCAATTATCGAGTTTTATACACGAGATGTCTTAAGATAGAAGACTTTTTTATAGACTTAATCTCATTGGTCGCTCATTGGTCGTGACATCGACCCTCACCGAAGGAACTATGTTTAAATTGTTTTCATTTCCACGCTTATCGATTATATTGATCTGCAATTAAAGCTCAAAATTGGTTAATTAAATCTAATCACTAATTAAAACAATCAATTCAATATGAAATTGTAAATATTGGTAATCAGACAGAACGTGATCACTGACTTAGTAATCGATATTGCTTAGTGAGATTGTACGCAGTTTTTTTTTTCAGATGCCCTAATACGAGTTTTTCTATTTGATGGCAGAATTATTAGAAGGAGGCGTAACAATTATAATAATTATTAGGTTTATTATACATTTATCGTTACATATTAGCTGAATATCTCAAAGTCTTTATAAATTGTAGCTTACTGTTGTTCTGACATGTAAACTACATTATTTTAAGAAAATCTATATATCAATACGTGAAGCAATAACTTTGTACCCATTTTAGTAAAGCTCAGTTGTTAATGCGTAAAAATAAAAGAATCTACATTCTCCTCTTTTATTTAATATTCCATACATATAATAAGGGTTTTAAGATTTGAAGATTAATTATATTATATTTACGTAGATTTACAGTAATCTCATAATACAAGCAAGTCCTATTAAATGAATTACGCTATAGCGTAAGATTATAATAATCTTGCAAATAAAACATTGATGTGGAATTTTTTATTGTACTAAATAATAATAATAAAAAAATAATATTTATGCATCGAGTAATAAACAAAATACGCAATTCATACAGTGCAAATATGTTTATTAATACTTTTAACTGTATAAAAGTTTTATGACACAAAATATAAAAAAGGAAATAACTTTGAGCTTTATCTATTATGGGTCTTCATCAGATGTTTCAGATTCTTAGCGGGATTTTTAGGAAGAATAGAGCGCCATGCACTACAGTCTCTGCATACTTCTTTCGTCTCCTCCACAGCCGTGCCCTCATGATTTTTACTTCCACCAATATCATTGATACTGTGCTCTTGGACAACCCAAAAAGTTTTTTTTGACTAAAAATTCTGCTTTAACTAATAGATTGGCAATTAAGTGATTGCGGACAACTTTATTCAGTTAGATGCTGTCCGTTCTTGTCGATGACTTTTTGCCATCGTTCTGGTTTTGTCAAAATCCCATAATCGTAAAATTTCAGATTAGTGTTATTCGAAATGTGACCAAGACCCAAGAACAAAACTATATGGTGGATGTGACAAAACATCCCAACCAATAATTTTTGGTGAATGACCAAAGACGTGTGGTGACGGTTTTGCATTATCATGATGGAAAACAATACGATTTACGCGAAATTAATATCGCATAAAAATTTATATTCTCATGATTATTGTTAAAGTTTTTGAAATGAAAAAAGAAACACCTGTAAATAAGTAAAAGAGAAGTAATTATTCATTCAAAAGAAGAGGCCATGTAATATTTATATACATGGACGCCTAAATTATCGATTCATAATGTTATTCAAATTTCTCTAATTGGTGTTTATTGTCTGCTTTTGTCAAACCAACAGAAATGCTTACTATAAGTAATTTCATTTTATTAATAATTAAATATTCATAATAATTTAAAAATATATATTTCTGTTTATTAGATGGATATATGAATGAACGCCTGTCGTGGCGCAGAGGCACAAGCGTGCGATTGTAAACGCGACAGTTTGTGGGTTCGATTTCCATTCCAGGAAATGTAAAAGCTTAGTATTTTTATTTCCTAGGTTTGGTGACAAGGCAAGGCGTGGCGTTGAGTTCCGCCGCTCAGTACACAATGCCCCAATTCGGCGGAAAGTGGGGAACGGAGTGTCTTAACACTAGGATCTCAGGTTCCCTCTGCCTACCCTGCTATATGCGGGATACAGCGTGTAGTTAAAAAAAATAATAATGTCGCCGCTGCACCGGTTCTATTTATATTACAGTGCACGAGAGTGAATTATTGAAAAAAAGTCACACGTCACCTGAACATTTTCATTTTTTTGATCTTGTAACAATTTGGTAACTTTTTAATAATTTTATGTGAATACATATTTTTTATATTCACGGTATACCCCGCGCATAGCAGAGTCATAGGAAACCTGAGAACATAGTATTAAGACACTCTGCTCTATTAACATATATTATATATATTTACAATTATAACATCTTTGTTTATCATATAATTATGATTTCGTTTCTTACTTCTTCGGTAACTCTGGCACAAGTTCTAGAAAGCTTAATAATTCTATGACCATAATTTCGTTATACCTCAAAATAATGTATGATTTCATATGATTCATTTTATAATATAAATCATTTTGTATTTCCAATGACAGGTAAGTTCTCTGTTAGTGCTCTTCTACATTTCTAAAGAAGCCTACATCTAAAATTCAACCTTGTATGGTCATACATTTATACGTATATGTATTTTTAACCGACTTTAAAGAAATGGGAGGCTATGTGTGTTACTGGATGTACTATAGGTATCAATTTTGATGAAGTCCCATATAATTTATTATTATTATTTGTATCTCGATACAGTTCTCGGGTTCAAAGGAACCCGGTCCTTTGGAAGGCTTGCGTGGGGACACAGGTCCAACACGTAGAGGCCCCTTTGAGACAACAATATTTTTTAATCTGACGCATTGACCGGGATCCATCTCTGAGTAACCATAGGCAATTGCTCAGAGATGGTCACCGGTCAATGCGTAGGAGCTATGGAACATATGGAAAACTAAAACAGGGCTATGGAATGGAGTTTGGATGGACTAAGTACTGGGCTATTGATTGAGACTACCGGACGTCCGCCTTTTCAACAGTCTCAAATTGAAAGGTTAGCGGACGGTGACTCGCCTCCCACTAGATGGGCCCCCACAAAGCGGCGTAGTGCCTCGGGCGCAACATCGGTGTGGTCGGCTAAGGGTGTTGAGAGGTGTGCACCGGTTTCACCATCGCGAGAGTGCTCGTGAGCGGGTTTCCCCGTTATTACGCAGATTGAGCACTTCCACCCTTCCGAGCATATAGCTCTTGCGCTCCACTCTGCCGGCCAATGAAGGCAAGCCAGAGGCGGGGGATAAATTACAATTCCCCTCCGGAGGTCTCAGGTCCGTGGGGTCGCCACTCCCCAACAGCTCGCCACAAGCTGCCCTGCGGGCTTATTATTATTATTATTTAATACTTTATTATACCAACAAAAATATAAATACACATTGTAATAAAACAAAGACAAGAAGAGAAAGCAGTTTGGTGTAAAGGCGGCCTTATCACCACAGGTGATCTCTTCCAGGCAGGCAATTTAGTTAATATCTGATGAGTAGTTTTTGAATTATTTGTAAAATTTTACTTTTTAGGGCTTTTTATTCAAAATTGGGTCATTTTTATTAAATTTTCAATTATAAATCCCAGAAATATGTATAAAGAAATAAAACTTAAGTTCTTAATATAAAATCTTTATTAAAAGTAAAACATATTATACCTAAATCCTACACTTGATTCATTCAATACTTGTTTTATCGGAAAATATTATGATTCTGAAGCTGACTACAAAATATCCCTTACATGGTAGCCTGAGGGTAATGTAGAAATTTAGTAACGCCCCATCACGTGATTGGTTATTTGAATTAACAAATCGACCAATCACAACAAAGTAGCGCAACCCCCTTTCCAAATTTGAATATTATAATTGAATTTTCTTCAGTTGCTTTTATGACGTCGTGGTGTGAGGAGCTCTCGCATTAATTGTTTTTAATATATAGTTAAGTAAAACTATATAAATATATATTATTTCTTCATAGTGTTAAGTTTTTGTGAAGTTTTATGCCAACTGTGACAGACATTACAGGAAATACGGGTTTGTTTTTCTTTGAGTTTTTTGTGTGGTGGATGATGTAATTATGTTAAGTTAGTCGAAAAAAAGAGGTATTTATCTTTTTTTGATACTTAAATGAAAATATTGCTAAAATTTTATTCAAAGAAATATGTACATAATCAAAATGACTAATTTAAAAGGATAATCTACTTATCCCATTTGTAGTGTAAAAATTCATTTTTAACGTTTTACTAACTTGTAACAAATAAACGAGTATCGTCGCGTTTGAAAAATAACTTTGAAAACTATTACTAATTCGAAATATTCGTAAAAATGTAACTTAGATATAAATTATTTTTGTTATAAAACAACGTATAATAACAAATTATAGATAGGTATTGAAAACAACTGCTCAACAATGGCAATATTAGTCATATAAAATAGAAGCTTCACGCTTTATCTCATATAGAAGGGTAGTCATAGTGAACCTAGTGTCAAGACACTCTGTTGGCCTCGCTGTATTAATTCGAGACATTGCGTGTTAAGTAGCATTGCGTGTTAAGGAGGCAGAATTTAACGCCGCGCTTTGTCTAACCAGAGAAGATATTTAGAATAATTATTTCGTTGAGAGGATCGCATCCGCAAGTAATGTTTAAAAACTTATAAATCTGAAACTGAATTACGCTTATTTATCCTATAAAACTATATAATAAGTATAAGAAAATCGATAAATGAAATGCTCCAAAAAGTAAAATAATTAGGATTATCTTAAAAACAACTTTTTAGATCTTAACTGAATTCAAATGGGACCACATCAGGATCACTAGCTATCATATAAAAAAAATAATCATCAAACTTGATTCACCCAGTACAAAGTTATATCTTGACGCACATTAAAAAATACATTCGAGTTGAGAAACATTTTGGACGTCGATGAAAAATACAAGCAATATAAAATATAGTAGTTCCATATTTTTCAGTAGTTACAGAAGAAACAATCATAAAAATAACCTCGTAAACTTCTGGATTTTTTGAAATGCGTTAGTATTCTTTTAAATTAAGTCCGGGCTAAAACATCTAAAGTAGTTTTCATAAAAAAATGAGTGGCAGAGAGAGTAAGTCAGTCGTAAGTCCCAGGCACTCTCCAAGTTCCTCTCTCTGCAACGCGATGGGTACCCGCACGGTGAATCCATGGTGCGCTAGAAGAGTTTTGTCTCCTTAATCAATTAAATATTTAAAAAATATGTAACTAAATAAGAAATCATTAGATGAACGTTATATTGTTAAATGTAACATCCGTTGATAGCGATATCCGGTCGTACCTAATAATAGCCCTGTTATATTTACGTAAGTTGCTTTGTTTAAAAAATATATTATTGTTTTATTGTAATAAATAATGGATTCGTCACTAAATATTATACATACATACATCCATACATACATAGCTTCACGCAGTATCCCTCATATAGCAGGTTAGGCAGAGGGAACCTAGTGTTAAGACACTCCGTTCCTTACTTTCCGACGAATTGAGCATACTAAATATTATAAATATTGTACAAATAAAATATATTAAACATTTGAAATTGTTCGTTTAGCTTGCCGTCGATTCCTCTCAGAAACACTTCCTACGAATTTGATGTGTTATAATTGTATGTAAGTTTAACAATGTAAGAAAGTTTTTGTCCATTTCTTATGTTTTGTTTTTTGTGTTCGGGTTTGATTACAACACAATATCATCATAACATCAAGCATAAATACCATGTCTTTGCCCGCGACATAAAATAATTTAAAGTTTATTCTTATTAGATTTTTTTTGAACTTCTTCCGTTATTAGGTAGCTATACTCATATGAAATTACAATACAAAACTTCTTATAAAGTTAGCTTAGCTTAATGGTGACTGACGTTTTTTTTGATTCCATAAATAATTTCCATCATAAATTCTTTGCAAAATTAAGACACACATATTAAATATCCCCACTGCCACTAAATTAAATAATTAATTAATTATAAATAACATACTTGTCACTATCATTATAACTTTTACTCTTTTTTTGTTAAATTAAATTTTAAGGATTAGTATTGAGAAAACATGTCATCAAGGTCACAATTAGCAAGCTGTGTTTACCTTAATATAGTTGTACAATTGTCTTCAAACTGTATTGCATGTTTTAGTTTTAAGTGAATTATTGTAACAACTGCTGGTGAACCTTTAAATAAATAAAATAAATAAAATAAATAATAAGAATTATTTTATTTTTGTTTATTGTAGACATTGAATGATCAATTCGTGTAGTTCTTAGTCTGTTTCTTCTATAAACAAGCCAAGCTTTTTTAATTTTAAATCACAAAATAGGTTGAAAGCATTTATCGCTATGGTTATATTCAATATTTTCCGTAACAGATAAATGAATACCATATTGCGCTCTCTATTGTGAGAAATACAAATAGAAATATATCCTACGCTTATCTAAATATAATACATAATACAATGCAAGATGGTGAATTCCGTCATTTAGGACCCAACATCTCAAATTTGGGAGAAACGCGGCAAATGGCACTCCGTTTGACACTAGGAAGGCACTCTTAATACCATATTAAAGCGTGAGCTTTATCCCTATTTCGTTTTTCTATCTTAAGTGGGATTTTACAAACAACTTGCACTCACCACCCCTTTTTCTATAGATTAATTAACTATTTCAACAGTTCAATCAACAGCGATGGCATCAGATCAGGATTCCTGTTCTGATGAGGAGCCTGACAGTGAAATGTTGAGTGATGATCTCTGCTTGCCAGACAGCGATGATGATAGACAACTTTCGAAGAGTGTACAGGTACCATAATGCTAACTTCCTGCGTATTCTCTTTACTTTCCATCCTTTTTGTTTTGAAAAGGTGTGAAGCAAACTAGGCAGTAGGTTCAGGTTTAATACCTTGATTTCTGTATCAACGTAAGAAAATCATGCTACGTCCGTTATACTACATTTTGCACCAGTTCTCAGCGTTTGATTTTCATTAATTTCACGCGTTTTGGGAACCGATAATAATATATAATTTTAATATCATAAACCTAAATGTATTAATTATTGGTACACAATATAATAATATACATACGTGAAACTGCACAGTAATGGCATTGTTAACTGTTTCAAGAATAACTTAATGCTTAGAATAATAAAGAAAAATGTTTTATTTACTACGCATAAACATATTTATATATGTAGTTTTTATTTGATAAATTTTAACTTTCTTTTTTCAATTACGTAGTTTTTAGATAGACACTACATAATCAAATATATTTCTTTACCTTTTATATTGTTCTTAGAGCTTACCGGAAGACCTACAACCACTAAACTCCTGTATACTCCGACCACCTCGAAAGCTTTTCACTAATTGTCGGGAACGGTGGAGGCAGCAGAATGTTAGCGGCGCTTTTGCAGAACTAAGGCGTTTGGTACCAACACATCCACCTGATAAGAAGTTGTCCAAAAACGAGATACTACGAATGGCTATAAGGTATAAATAGAAATAAAAGATCATAGACTCTAGAGCAAGAATAATATATTTACTAAGTTAACATATCAGGCTTTAAAAATTACTTGTAAAATTTCTCAGTTTGTTATAACAAATACAAACTTAAATTAAAGTAAATTATCTGTAAAATAATGATGAACCGCGACAACGTTTTACAAAAGTTAAAGAATTTTCATAATTTTACCATATTTTTATTTCTGGTTCGATATAATTTGTTTGTATATTTATTAACAAACGTGGCTGTTAATAATGCAATATTTATCATTTCATTCACCAAGGCGCCATTTCGTACTTTGTTATAGATCAGTCAGTTTATTATGTTTATACGTCATTATGTCTTCTTTTTTTTTAAATTTTTGCGCATTTTTATTTTTTAGAAACAACTTCAAAGCATTAGGAAACTTTAAGAAAATCGATAATTTCTTGGCGTAAATACGAGAAACAGAGATTTATTAATACACTTCTTCTTTTAGGTATATCGGTCTCCTTAGCGAAGTACTCGAATGGCAAAAGAATCATGGCTTAATTAACAAGGAGAACTCTGGTCTTGCGATCAAATGTGAATCACCCCTGAGCCCAACTTCCAGAAGACTGAGATTGAAAAGACCATACGATGATGACAAAAGACCGTACGAGACCGAATTCACGAGATTTGGCAATGAAGAAAACGAAGAAGTATTTCGTCGTAATTTTCAAAGGACTAAAACAGAGTTTGTTTTTGGCAAAGACCATTTGAAAGTTTTACGAAATCAGTATTATTTTCCAAGATGGCGTCAAATGCCTTTTCGCAATTTGACGGGAGAGAGAAATGGTAATAATCTACTGATGATCGCTCCTGCAAAAGAAGACAAAGACTGTAAGGATAAAAGTGATGCTAAGGACAAATAATTGGCATAATAACATGTTTGGAGGCTTCAACTTATTTATTTATTAGCTTTATTTGTGATTAAAATAAAGTGTTTTGTTATATGAAACTATTTTAAGCGAATTTTGGTCTCGAGCTCTTTATAGTAAAAAGAACATTTTTAGTCACACATAGACTACCTATCAAAATAAGCGATTGATGCGGTTAAGATAATTCAATTAATATGAATATGTCTAAAAGTCGCGAAAGCCAAAAATATTACCTTTTTGTGATCTTTTAGTTTCTCTATTTCGTAAATTTCAATTTTTTTAGTAATATTTATTTCACTTGGAGGAAAGATCCATTTCCTATCAGGTAAGGCATAACGCGGTGTTGTATTGCGTGCGAGTGGAATTTGTACCGACATTCTAAACGAAACTGAAAAAATCACCACTTAGTTTCCTATTAGTTTTTGTTTATTTTATTTATCAGAAATTATATTATCAAACAAGAATCATTTGAAGATCTCTATATTTTATTTTATTTACTGTTAATATTTTTGTTGCGTGTTTTGTTAATAACATTTTTTTAAGATCTTTAATGTAAATTTTAATTATAAAACGAAAAACGGCGATTGAAGTGTCATGACACCTAATGTCATTCTCAGATGGTTAAAAGTAGCTATGCTCTCAGACTACCCTGCTATGAAGCATGAAACTGCGTCTTTTATAATAATAAAATATTATGATTATAAAAAATGCGTATGTAATTTAATTTAAAAAGTAAAATATGTGTCATTATTATTATTAAAGTTATTAACTTTTTATTATCCTTTCATTTTTTCTCTTTTGTGTTAATAAACATAAATTATTTTATTTATTTTAAGGACCTTTTTGCAAATTAGTATTACAAAAATACTGCTATTTCATAATAAAAACATGCATGTAGAGCCTGGATTGCAGCATCTTCGATTCATTTGACACCTAAGTCAGTTATATATTATTATTTTTAAAGGAGATTGTTTTTAATTTGATGAAGGAACCGATTTTAATGATTTTTTTATATGTTAGCTAGTGCTTTCATGTGATCCCATTTCAATTTAGCTAAGATCCTATAAGAAATTTTTGAGCTATTCATAAAAATTTAACATTTTTTTCAAGGCGGTTTTCTTTTTGAAAAAAAAATTAATTAGGTATCTTCGATACGTTTTCATTCCGCTAAGTTGTTTTTACTTATATATAATATTTCTATAATATTCAGGTATATAATTTAGCGACAAAAAAAAGGTTTGGGTGATTACTTAGCTTTAGACTTATCAACGTATTTACGTCTGGTAAGGATTTATTATTATTAGTAGAACTGCCTGAGGTACCTTTATGTCCACAAAGGTGCTTGCACAAGTCTATTTGAAAAATGGTTATTTTAAATTTCACTATTATATTATTGAGACACTCTGTTCTCCGTTTTCCTACCACATTCAAAACATTAGATATTGAGGCTGAAGAGATGCGGTCTCTTCGGAGAATATGCAGAGTCAGTTTGGCTGACCGAATCCGCAACGAAGAGATACTTAAAAAGACAGGTATAAGCGAGGATGTTATAGTAAGAATGAAGAAGAACGTGCTCAGGTGGTTTGGGCACGTCGAGAGGATGAGTGATGAAAGAATGCTGAGAATGATATATGAAGCAAAGGTAAGATATATGAAGCAAAGGTAAGCGGCAAGAGAGGTAGGGGGAGACCTCGGTTGACCTTCGAGAACACAGTATCAACGATACTGGAGGAAGGTCACGTAAAAAGCATAAGGACCCCCCGTAGGGCATGTATGAAGAGGTTAATGACTGTGGACGAGGCGAAAGAGGTATGCAGGGACCATAACGTTTGATGCTCCTTTCTCTCTGACTACCCCGCTAGGGATAAAGCGTGAAGTTAGGTAGATATTGACGGCGGATCTCAACGCCGCGCTTTGTCTTACTGAGCGGCTAAATGCAAATATTTTCAATATAGTCATTCCCCATAGTAAGTAACGAACCCACAACTAATCGTGCTTACAGTCAGACGTTGTTCCACTGCGCCTTAACTCCCTTTATATTATATTTTATCTCTTAATATTTAATATATTCATTTATATCTAAACAAAAAAAGAAAACCGACTTTAAAAATATGCAGTAAAAAGTAAAGTTATTACGAAAAACTCGAAAACGCTTCGTAACTAAATTTAAATGGGACCACATAAGAAGCACTAGCTATCTTATAAAATAAGATGTATCAATATCGGTTCACACATTTTGATTATTAAAAAAGTAGAGGCAAAAAGGTACGCTTTTACGAATTAAAAAATACAGTCGAAAAGCTCCCTCTTTTTTGGAACTTAGTTAAAACAAATATTATTATTTAAATTTTTTAAGCCACATATATGCTAATCTTATCCTAATTTTCAATTTATCAATAAGCCAACAAATATCGCTTCTGGGCTCCAACACGCGACCAAGCACGCGCCTACTAGTTTTTCTGCGTCAACGCTCTTTGGTTGACGATGAGGGCTTAAATTGCTATTTTATTATGGTTATTACTTATTTTTTTATTGTCCGTTTTAAAAAAATGGGGAGATTCTCAGTTCGACTGTATATTTTATGAATTTGCGAATAACTTTTTACTGGATTACGTGAATCATTTTTGATGATTCTTTTTCATATGATAGGTAGTTTTTCTGATGTGGTTTATTTAAATACAATTAAGTCTTACGAGCAGCCTTTGAGTTATTCGTAATAGTTGTATTTTTTTTGTATTTTTTATTTTAAGTCTAACAATTATTTAATTATGATTATTCATATTTAGACTTCTTTATATATCAACACAAAATTGAATATTGCACAAAGCAAATGCTGTTGACCGATCTTTCATAAAAGAAGGACAATTTAAGAAAATAAAAAAACGGTATGTCGTATACATACCGTAATATTATAAAACAAAGTCCCCAAAAATTTTCTGTACGTATGTCATCGATTTCTATGCAGGCAAAGTCGCGGGCACAGCTCCATAGTTAAAATGTAATTAAAATAATCAAATATAATTCAACATTTTATTGCATATTACAATTCAGTCTTAATATTCTTATGAAACTCCCTGAATTTTTCTATGGCTTCTAGAACATCCTTTGAAAAAACTTCAGGCATTTCGAACGCCAGGAAATGACCGCCCGCGTCCATTATGGACTCGTTGATTAAATTCTTATACTTCAATTTGAGAGCCCAAGTCGGTGCGTAAGCTAGTTCGTATTTAGCTTGAATTATACTTGTTGGTACGTTTGTGGGTATTCTGTAAAATATTACAAATTATATGTAATAACTATTGGCCATACTACGCTGAAATTTAGTATCTAGGCTAAAAATAACAGAAGATCCCTGCAAAAAACGAAAATGCAGCTGGAAATGTATATCACTAGAAATAATGCATCAGGCCTAAAAAGCAACTCAGCGGGACTTTTTTTCTAAAGTCAATAATTTACAGACTAACTTTTAAAGATTAACTTTTCTATGATATAATTTCACTTACAAATGTCTTTATTGATATATATATAAATTTATAGCATCAAAAAAGACCAAAAAATAATAAAAAGATTATATATTTTCACACAAGACTTACTCATCAAACTTCAGCCCCAAGAACCTCTTGTTAAACGATTCAGCATACAACCTACAGGAAGTCGTAATGGAGTTAGTTGCCCAATAAATCATGACATTGTCAAGTAGTTGATCTCGACTGAAGCTGTCTGTAAGACCGCCATCTGCTTTCTTCCTATAGTTTTTGTTGGTCCAAGTTGAGAATTTTTCTAATATATATGCTGCTAAGCCTGTAGGGGAATCTGATAGGGCTACTCCTGAAATATTATGAAAATAGCATGTGAATAATAAGAATATGGGGTAATGTCGAAAAGGCAGCGTTTGACTGTAATATCGATTGGTTGTTCAAATCCCACTCGGGATAATAATCATACATATACATAGCTTCACGCTGTATCCCGCATACACCAGGGTAGACAGAGGGAACCTAGTGTTAAGACACTTCGTTCCCCACTTTCCCCCGAATTGAGGCATACTAAATATTATAAATACTGTATAAATAAAATATATTTAATATTTGACATTATCCGTCTAGCTTGCTGTCGGTTCTTCTCAGATACACTTCCTACGAATTTGATGTGTTTTAATTTGTAAGAAATTTTTTGTCCATTTTTATTTTTTTAACTCCATTTCCTGTCGCGTTTACCGTTGCACGCTTGTGCCTTTGCACCACGACGGCGTTATAGTCATATCATATCATAATAATCATATTTTAAATATTTTCTTTTATCCGTTCTGGTGATGAGCAATATCTTGAATTCGGTGGAAAATGAAGAGATGAAGAACGGAGTGTCTTGGCACTAGATTCTCTTTGATTATTTTGATATGTAGCAAAAAGCTGACATTGAAATACAATTGGTTAGCTAAATTTCGACTGTTATTTTTAGATATTTGTATAATAAACAACTTTAAACATTATTCTAAAAAAAATCTTCATTAATATTTGTTATTTGTTAAAATTGTATAAAATATCTTTTTGTGTTAATTTCTATTAAATTTATTTTAACTAAAATACTTTTTCCTTACTGCAAATAGAGGAACAATACATATTTATTATAACTAGTGTCTCCGTTGACGCGTCAACAACGCGTTGCCTAGCAACGTATATATCACTTTATATAAACATGGACGTCAAACCATGGCAGTGTGTGTAACATTTATTTTATTAATTTAATATATTTTTGTGCATCATTTTAAAAAATATATTGTCAATCTGGACTCCTGCGCTATATAAATTATGAGTGTGCCAAGTTTCATGCTCCTCCGTCCATTCAATTTTCGTAAAAAAGAGTACAAAGTTTTGCTTCACGTATTAATGCTCGTATATACATATTTACAGTTCCTCCTCAGTGCTTTAGATTTTTTATAGATACGTTAAAAAAACCCTGTTTCTTACCAAGAGTATCAGGTTTAGTAGCCTGTAAATGTAAATATCCAGATTCCTCTATCAAATTACTGTATGTAACAGATAGCGGGTATAAACGGTCTTGGAGGTCACTATCCACTATCAGAGGTGGGTATATAGCACCCAGTACAGACGCGACTGTTAGCTTAGGAGACATCATCAAGGGCAAGTTTGTGTGATGACCTAGGATTTCCTGGAAGAAGGAATAGTAAATAAATATTCTGATTTGACTGACTTAATTTTTTTTAGCGTCACGCTGTATCCCGCATACAGCAGGGTAGGCAGAGGTAACCTAGTGTTAAAACACTCCATTCTCTTTTAATATTTAATTTTTCCCCATTTTCCGTGGAATTGCGTGCTGAGTGGCGAACCTCAACGCTGCGCTTTGCCTTGTTACCAGAGCAAGGAAACAAAAATACTTAATATTATTTAATATTTTCATTTTCTGGAGCAGACGTCGAACCCACAATCTTTAATGCTTTCAGTCACTCGCTTGTACCTCTGCGCCACTACAAATTGTTTTTTTACATAATTAACGCATAATCAGAGTAAACCTAGTGTCAAGACAGCCGACAGATATTCGCCGTTTTCCGTTCGAATTCGAGACATTATGTGCTAAGTGGCGGAATTCAGTACCGCCTTTTGTCTTAACAGAATCGAACCCACAACCAAACCGCTGTCCCACTGCGGCGCGATGGCATCAACAATCATAGGTTATCTAAAAATATCAATAATAACGATTACAAGAATTAGTAAAACATTTCTTACATCAGGGAACAGAACCACCATAGCGCTAGCGATGATTGCACCCCAGTCACCTCCTTGTACATAAAATTGCTTGAAGCCCAATCGATGCATGAGGTTCCTTAACACTACTCCCATTTTATCCGCGCCAAGACCTGGTCTCACAGCTCCCTGTAATAATGTAATTGTCAGTACCGTAGGCGTGGTTATGTTGATAAATAAAAAAATGCATATTTTTCAGCGTATGTATTTTATAGTTTAAATTTTATCTATAAATTCTGTTTTTGTTTTATTTAGATACTTTTCAAACATATGTAACATTTATTTCAATAATTTTATCTCTTTGTAATGTCTTATAATAAAAAATATTGGCTTTCTTCACACCTTCTGAATATAAACCTTACGCACATCCGTAAAATTCCGTAAATACATTTTCCCATATTTTAAAAAAGTTTTACTTTGACGTATTATTATATAAATTTAAATATAATTACACTAGAAAATCCATAACCAGGTAAACTTGGTATTATGAGTTCCAAAGCAAAATCTCTATCATTGCTAACAGCAGTGAGATAAGGGATGGCTTCGTAAAACTCCCGTACAGATCCTGGCCAGCCATGGAGAAGCAACAAGGGTACAACTTCTTTGCCTGCCGGAACCTGAAAGATAGAATTATCATTTTTTAAATTCTTCCTTTTTTAACATAGCAGTGTCATCATTAGAAAACCATGTGTGAGAAACGTGTTAAGACACTTGAATACCTGTTTACGCGAGATTTTTAAATATTGCCTATTGACTGGCGGAGCTCAATAAAGTCCAATAATTTTATTCAAAATAAGAAGTTACTTGGTTTCCTTTTTAGTCGTCAATTCAAAATAAAGTAAACTGAACAAAATAAAGTCACTTTTGCAAGTCGGAATCCAACCCAGAACTATAGCATTTACAGTCAGCCGTTATTGCGCTGTGCTACGACGGCCTCTTATATTTTAAACACACACGTCATCAAGTACCCGCGTACAATAATAAATATTTTAAAAAGAAATATTAAGAATAACTTACCTCTGGAGTTATTCTTATGAAGTGAATATCTAAGCCTTGGATGTTAGTCTTAAATTGAGGATACTTGTTCAGTAGCTGTTCACATTTCCTATAACAAAAATATTAAAAAAAATAATCAATTTTAAAGTATTAATATTTTTTAATGTTATATTTATACATTTCTAGCTAATATATTCCTTCTGGTCACTCTTAAACAGGATATTTCCCCAGGGTCAAAGTGACCATCAGTATCATCAATAGAATTTAAACGTAGAAATAATAAAATATTAATTACTTGAAAGAATAATCCTCAGCCCAGTACCGAAGCCAGCCTTCTAACTGTTTACTGTTGAAGCCATACTCAAAAGCAATTCCTTCTAGCGGCGGTGCGAGAGGGTGACGATCTCTTAACCTGTCCTTGAGGTCTTTTATCATCTGTGTGTTAAATGAACAATAATATTATTCAATATTCTGGAATTAATGACTAACTCGGCAGAAAAAGGGGAACGGAATGTCTTAACACTGGGTTCTCAGATTCCCTCTGCCTACCGTGGTATGTGCGGGATACAGCGTGAAGCTAAAAAAAAGACTAAGCGAAGATAAAAAGGATATCGTGGTATAACATGACAGTGCCTGTCTATAAATGTGGGTTGTACCCATTCGGAAGAATCGATTATACTTAAATTACTTTCTTGCCCTGAGACGTCGCGCGGTATTGTGTTCCGCCACTTGCAACAACAAGCAATGTCTTCAAATTAAGGTAAAAAATGGAGAACGGAGTGTTTCTAAACTAGATACTCTCTACCTGTTAAAGATTCTAGGATTATATAAACCTGTGTTTAAAACCAGATTGAATCTAAAGTACGATTTCTTGTAAGTCTAAATAGTTTGAGTTATTATTATCTATTGAAATAAAATAATTGTAAAGAAAATAAACACCTGTCGTGGCGCAGAGGCACAAGCGTGCAACTGTAAGCGCGACAGGTTGTGGGTTCGATTCCCACCCCGAATTAGAACTTTTGACTGACTTACTGAAAGGTGCCTATAATATATCACTAGAGTCTTCATAAAAAGTTGTAAAGAATAAAAAATGGATCGAGAAAGAGAAGATAATATAACAGTTAACTTACCACATCATCAAAAGTCACTTTAAAAGGCTTTATGCTGCCATCCTGTTTGGCTTTAGCAAGCTTTGGTCCCCACCACTCCTCCAGGTCCACTTCTGGTATCGGCGGTGAACTTTTAAGAAATAGGTAATATATTGGCACAGATGCTACTGTTAAGAGAATTGTTAGTATTATTCGTCCCATCTGAAATGATTTTCATACAATTATTTGAATTAAAAGATTTTAATTATGATATTTAGATGTTCTGGAACTGGGCATACTTTTTTGTAATTTGTATGCGCTTTTGTATAAGACTCTAGCGACTTAGTCTAGGTATCATATAAGAAAGAAAATGCAAACACAAAACTCTAGATTAGCTAGAGACATTTTTCCTGCTGAGCAGAGTAGTCAGAGAGAGCCTGGTATACGTGAAGCAAAAACTTTAGACCCCTTTTTTACGAAATTACGCGAACGGAGGAGCATGAAACTTGGCATACTTATAGTTTATATAGAGAAGAAGTGCAGAATGCTATCATTTTTTAAAATAATGTATTAAAAATATATGATATTAACAAAATAAATGTTACACACACTACCATGGTTTGACATCCATGTTTATATAAAGTGACATATATGTCACTACGCAATGCGTTAGTAAGGCATTTACGGGAACACTAGTAAATACAATTGTTCCCTCTATATAGAATCGAATACACATCCGCGATTACAGTTTCGGACGCTGTCCCATTGCGCCAAGATGGCCTCGAAATAGATTAAAACAAATCCAACATAAAATCTAATTTACGCGCAATTAAGTTCCAGAACTTTTTAAACAAAAAAATTAAGTAAAAAATTCAGTTGTCGAATATATTCATGAATAAATTTGTGCTTTGAATACATACGTGTTGTAGTCGGTATATTTGCTATATAGCTTCACGCTTTATCCCGCATAGCATGGTCAGATAAAATCAAGTGTTAAAACAGTCTGTTATCCACTTTCCCTCCAAATTAAACATTATGCGTTGGGTATCGCAACTTAACGCCGCATTTTATCTTACAAAAGTGGAGAAATGAAAACAATTATAATTATTCCCCTGAGTAGGAATGGAGCCCTCACCCAATCGCGTTTACAGTTAGACGTTATTCAACTGCGCCACGGTGGTCTCTATTTAATTTACTTTAAAAAGTATATCAATGAAGTTGTTGTATAATTAATATTTACTATGAGTCATACAGAATGAATTGTAATTTTATAAGCTACATGATTAGAGAAAATGAAGGCCTCGTTTATAATACCATAATTGATGGTTGTGGGTTTGATTCCCAGTCGGGAGTTAATAAATTTAAATTATTTCTTCGCTCCGGAGCGACAACACGTCACGTCGTTTAGTTCTACCACTAGACAAAAATACATTTAATTTAAAAAATACATTTAAATTTATTGTTTTACACACAACAAACGACACTCAGCACGCAATGCTTCAATTCGGCGGAAAGTGAGGAACGGAGTGCTTTAACACTAGATTCCCTCTGCCATCCTGCTACACGGGATACAGCGTAAAGCTATGTATGTATGTATGTAGGAAATGTGTACATTACCTTGCTTCTAAATAGAAATCCACACAAAATAATTAAAAAAAACATTTTTTACCAACTAACTTATACTACGTCCATATGCTAACCTTATCGCAGACATACTGATATATTATGCCATTGAGTGTATTGTTCTTTTTTTAATATGATGTATAAACCTGTTGTTACATAAGATGTTAATTCATGTAAATTTAAATTTTAACGTTGACTGTGCCTATTGTGATGTGGAGTTACACTTTTTTTAGCTGCACGCTATATCACGCAAAAAGTAGAGCAGGCAAAGGGAACCTGAGAATTTAGTGTTAAGACACTCCGTTCTCTTAATTTCTGTTCGCAAATTATTGTTAGGAATTATCTATTCTTAGGTTATATTATATATTATCGCCATGGATTTAATATTTAGGTTAAAACTGAACTTAGGTAACTAGTTCCAGACATTGTTTTAAGTGGCGGAGATGAACGCCGCGCCATGTCTGAGCAGAATAGGAAAATTAAAACAGTTTAAATTTTGTCATTTTCCCAAGTATTAATCAAATTTATTACGATTATGTAATAAATATTATTAAATTTATATATAAAACATTATACTTGTATAGGTATAATTAACCTCACACTATGGTAGGTTACATATACATTTAGGTACTTGAGCGGACTTAACGCCTGACTTTGTCACTATATGTTATATCTACTACGCAAATGACAATCATATTTTTTTTTAGCTTCACGCTTTATCCCGCATATAACATCCGTTCGCCACTTTTCGCCGGATTAAGGCATTGCGTGCTAAGTGGCGGAACTCAACGCCGCACTTTGCCTTGTTACCAAACGCAGGAAATGAAAATACTAAACTTTTTCATTTCTTGGAGTTGGAATCGAACCCACAACCTGTCGCGTTTACAGTCGCACGCTTGTGCCTCTACGTCACGACAGCATCCGTTATTTAAGATATAAAGTAACTCTGTATAATATTATATAAGATTTATTAAGGTGCGATTCATCTATTACCTCCTATGTTAGTAAAAATGGGAATCAGGCGACCACCAAATACCGTCTTGCTACCGAAATCATGATTGTTATTGATCAATTGACCTTACACGTCTCCCGCGCTTCCACTTAATTTCTATCATGTGGTGACCTTCACGTCTACATTCGAATGAACATCTGTATTAATTATATATATAAATATTGGAATTGAGACAGAAGTTTCGCATGCGAATATTCGCAACTATGTTAAAACTTTAACAAAAATAAAAGAAATCCGACTTCAAATAAAATGCACTTAAAAGTGCAATTATTACAAATAACTCAATAACTACTCCTTTGATCTTAGCTAGAGGTTTAAACACACAATAGAAGCATATTAATTGTATAAAGACACATCAATATTGGTTTATTCAATAAAAAGTTATGCGGTATCATACATTAAAATAATACATATAATAATAAAGAACAAAAAATCCGACTGAACCAATTCTTCAAATTTAGAAAACAAATACAAATAAAGTAAGGTATAAAAGCTTATATATTTGAAATGTGCTAATTAAGTCCTTTCATTTGATACCCCATAAGGTAGGTAGGTATAAACATTTTTTTTGTTTTTATTCATGATGTAATTGCCTCTAGAGGGCACCATACTGAATGAAAAGTGACGTCACATATATAAGAACACTTGGAATATCAATACCTATATAACGTCACCTTAATTATATAATTCGGGGGTTTGGAAGATATGAGGTAATAAAGAGCATAACAAACATACATGATACGCGCGAAAAACATAACCCTTCTCTGGCAGTCGGGTAAAAACAGTCAAATCGAGAAACTCCATCTTTTTTTGAAATCAGTTAAATATTTATAAAACTATATAACATATTGTAGGCACACGGACAACCTCATTTATTCCTACATTTTGACTATCGCATTAGTTAGATAAGCGGTATCATAATACCTGTTTGTTACGAAGCACCACGTGTACCACAACCGTAAGGATTATAATGATTAAAATAATTTATCATTATTATTAAATAAGTAAAAATATTTTATCATTATTATTAAATAAGTAAATAAAACTTTTATTAAATTTATTTCGTAATTTAGAATGCGTTCTTTTAAATTTATATGGAAGAAAAGAACTCTGTCGTAGCAGTATAATGCTGTTACGTATGCAATGAGGAGTTGAAGTGAACGACATATACGTAACGACATATCCTACAGTTTCCGAGGATTTATAGTTGTTTGTTACTATTTCACGCAAAAATTACTGAACAAATCTAGATAACATATAGGTTATAATTTGTAAAGAGTTTGAGTAATTTGGCTATAAAGTATCGATAAGTGTTAGAAACCTTCCTACGATTTTCTGAAATCAGTCAAAATTTACTCATATTAAAAAAACACCTATTTATTACTAGAATTTGACAAAACACAAGAAAATATATTGCTTACAGCGCCGGAAAGTAGAGAAACATGAAGCGCGGTATTGAGTTCCGGCACTCATCACCCAATGTATTCAATTCGTGTGGAAAGTAGAGAACCGAGCCTCTTGATACAACTTTTTTCTGTGTTGACACTATTTGATCTCCCATATTCAATGATATAACTCTTGAAAATTACTATATATTTAAACTTTGGACTTTATAACCAAGCAATAAGATATATTTTCATACCCAACTTGGTTCTAATAACCGTTTAGTGTAAGAAGCTAATAAATATATGAATGGTCCCCATCTTCTTTATATGATAATAGGTACTAGTAAATGTATACATGAGAAATTTGACACATAATTTCCTTATACAAGTAACCTCATTGATACGTAAATTACTTGTTGTCATAGCAACGTGTATGTCACTTTATGCAAAAGTATAGATCGTGGGTTCGATGTCTACTCGGAGGAATTATTATATTTAAATTTCTTCAATTTCCTCGTTCTGGTAAAACGAGCGGGTGTTGAGTTCTGCCGCTTAATATGTATTGTCTATAATTTCGAGGGATAATGAAGAACATTTCTATATAAAGTCCTCGAGTGGTGGAAGTGAACAATAAAATGGGATATCACGAAATTTTCCTTCTAAGAGGATAAATAAACCAAAAATGTCGCTGAGGCGGGTAAAAGTGTGGTAAAATGCTAGTTTCGCATAACATATTCATGTAAATACAATATAGAATAATTTTAGAGTCACCAATTAAGACCACAGTGGCTTAGTAGTTGTGGGTTCGATTTCCTATTGGGGAATTGTTATATTTCAAATATTCCGCTCTGGTAATACAAAACGGGGTGTAGAAATCCTCCACTTAACCCGAAATATCTTAAATTCAGGTGGAAAGTGTAGAACGAAGTGTTGCAGCACTCTATTTTCCCTGACTACCCTTCTATACAAACAACAGCGAGAAGCTAC
Source organism: Philaethria dido (assembly GCA_033558755.1). Lineage (NCBI taxonomy): Eukaryota > Metazoa > Arthropoda > Insecta > Lepidoptera > Nymphalidae > Philaethria > Philaethria dido. The sequence continues at coordinate 311,744 of JAKGSA010000600.1, forward strand.
AAAAAATATAGAGTCTACGACAGCAAAATAATAACACTTCCCACTAATACGGCACTAAAAAATCAACCCTCATTGCAATTATGTGACCAAATATTGAATTTTATTATCTTAATACCAAAACGACGTCCGGCCACGTGGCTATTGCTAATATTGTTATCGATATGTGCCATTTATATGAGAAAACGGATTTATATTTGAAAGTGATTTAAAATTATGGTATCTACCGCATAGCAGGATAGATAGAAGAGACCTAGTGTTAGGACACTCCGTTCCTAAATATTTCATATTTGATCTAAATTTGAAATATTGAGCGTGTATTTTTATATACATTACAATAATAGTACTTATTGTATTTTCTTTATTGTTACTATTATTTTCGTTACTTTGGAAGCAGTGTGTGTTTCTAAATAAAGTTTTATCTTACTTACTTTCTACTTAACAAAACTCCGCGCTTTGTCTTACCATAGCGGAGAAAATGGGAATAATATTAATATGATCGCTCTGCGGACGGTACTGAGTGGGTACTGCTCCAGGTGGACCGAGGATCTGGTCCAGGTCACCGGAAGTTGCTAGATACAGGGAGCAGCCGGATCGATCGTCGTGAAAATCCTTTGGGGAGTCTTTTTTCCAGCTGTAAACGTTGCACGACTGAAGCGAACGATAGCTTTACGTATTTCCGCATAACAAGGACAGAGAGAATCTAATGTTAAAACACTCCATTTCCCACCTTCCGACCGAACTTGAGACATCGCGTAATGACTGGTGATACTCAATGCAGTGCTCTATTGTACGAGAGCGGAGGAAATAAATATAAATTAAACATGATGACTCCCCCAAGTGGGAATTGAACCCACTCGCGACCAAACCAATCGCTTTTACAGTTTATATCTCATTGTACGATAGCATATTACGGATGGATATAATCATTTAAGTCTCACTATCATTTTTAAATAGATACATTGTAGGAGAGAAAAGATCTTAAATGTAATAGTTTCACAAGTGGTAATCAAACCCACGATAAATGCATGTATAATTGTACACTTTTCATCTATTTTTAACTTATTCAAATTTAAAATATGTTATAAATAAATAATTAATTCCTACAATTTGTTATAATAAGTACCCTTAATATGAGAAATCACTGAACCTCATTCTACCATACATTACGAGGATTAAGCCTCAAGGGTGAGAATCTCAAGGGTAACAAAGGGTAGTGAAGTGTCGACAAATAGCTGAGGGTGTGAGATAAAATATTTGTTATAATTTTTTATTTATTATACCTATTGGGGAGACCATCGTGGCGCAGAGTACAGGGTCTGGCTGATTCCGATAGGTTGCGAGTTCGATTCCTACTCGGGGGAATTATTATATTTAAATTATTTTTGGTTTATTGCGCGTTGCGAAAGGGGATTAAACGGAAAAAATTAAGACCAAAATTGTAACGACACTTTTTGCTATAGTTGTAAGCTATGTGGCGTGCATGTTTTTCAATTTTGTTTTAAATTTTCGCAACAATTGCCTCTTAAATCAATAAATTTCGGTAAAATCTTTATATATAAAAATGTATGTTTGTCTCTAAGACCTTTATACAATCGTAAACCATGCATTTGATCATGTGATGATCTTTAGCGAAGTTGTTATGCATGAACTCACGAAGGTTTCTGAGTGGGTACAACCAATTTTCGACAGACAGCGCCACACAATATTTTCGAAATTAATAAAACCATTAAAATTACTCAAAATGATTTGAATATAATATTTGTACATAATGTCTTTCCTTCAATTTTTTTTTGGTGGCGTAGCAACGCGCGCAGAGTACAGCTAGTATATATATAAAAAAATAAAAACAGTATAAAAATGTCAATAAATTTACCATTTTCTAATAATTGTTCAAATAAATATGAATGTACCTAATCTAATTCAAACAGTCCCAAAATCCCCTAAACTCATCCCTTATTGACTTCCCTTATCAGTTCAACGCACGCTTGCTTCGCACCCTGTTATTATACTCATACCGACATCTCCTACGTACACTGGTACGTACAAAAGCAACTTTATACGAGAGCGATTCAAAGGTTCCCAAAGATTGTAATTTTTTTTAAATTTAAGTCAGTTTAGAAATTTAGTCAAAAATATGTGGCTAATTCTAAAAAAAATATCAATTTTTTTTAGCTTCACGCATATAGCAGGGTATGGCAGGGTAGGCAGAGGGAACCTGAGAACCTAGTGTTAAGACACTCCGTTCCCCACTTTCCGCCGAATTGAGGCATTGCGTGGCGGAAATCAACGCCGCGTTTTGTCTTACGCGCAAAGTAATGATTATATTAATGATTATATTCTAAAATAAATTACGTTTCTTTACGCAAATGAATTAGGAAACATGACAAAATAAAAAAAAGACACGATAAAGTGCCTAAATCATAAAATTTCCAGTTTCTTAAAGGGATTAAACCGTCAAAGTAATTAAAAGTTTTCAGTTTTAGCGGAAAATCTAAAACGAATTCTTTTTAATATCCGTGGAGTATGAAAGGAGGAGATTTTAAGATTTGTTACTACAAAATTTATAAAAAAATATACATTGTTTTTGTTTATGTTAAGTTGCTATACTTGATTTTTGAAACAGTTATTTTTATGTGTGTTATCGCATAACTTTTCAATGGGTGAATCACTTTTAATCATTCTTTTTTATGTATTTAAATTTAGTTAAGATTAGACCAGTACTTTTCTAGTTATTCGTAATAAAATTATTTTTAGTGCATTTTTGTTTTGTAAAATTCTTATTATCGAATATCTAAGTATACACGATTAATTCAGTAAATTTACTGCTCCTAAATAAAACACAGACATAACATAACACCCATATATTTATATAACAAAATGCTTAAAAAAATCACAATTCAGTTTTCGTCGTATGCCATTCCCTGAATTTCTTGACTGCTTTGAACACATCTTCAGCAAAGATTTGCGGTTTCTCGAAGGCGAAGAAATGACCACCTTCGTCCAGGACTGAGACTCCAAGAAGGTTAGTGAATTTCACCTTCAGGATACTTGGCGGCTGGTAGAATAGTTCATTCTTTGCTTGTAATGCCCAAACTGGAACTGCTGTTTGGTAGCTAAATAAAGGAATAATAAAAATATAAGGTAAGAAGAGGTTATGGTGATGCAGAAAAACAATGTCTAATTGTAAGCATGATTGGTTGTGGTTCGATTCCTACTCGAGGTAATAATTATTTTCATTTCTCGACTTTGGTGAGAGCACGGTGTTGAGGTCCGCCTCTACGAGGCCTCTCATAAACACACAATGTCTTGAATTAGGATGGGAAGTGGAAAATAGATTGCCTTGATAGATTCTCTCTGTCTTGAAATAAAGATTTTTAGCAAAATTATTTACTTTGATTTTGTCAAAGTATTAAGAACATTATACATTCGATATTTGTGTATCCATAAAAAATTGAAGCGTGAACTTAAAGGAAATGGTAATCAAGTACTGATTTTTTCTCAATTTACACATAAAAGTCGCCATTCGCGAAGGTTGGGAACATAATCAGAAATATTTACGCGCTAAATTTTCTAATTAAACGCCAAAAAAGTTTAATATGCACCACGAAGACATGATATATAAAATTAGCGCTACAAAAAAAACTAAAATAAATGTGACTAAGTTAAGATGAGCTAAGTTACTCCTTATTACATCAGCTACCTGCCTGTAAAAGTCCCGTCAAAATCGGTCCAGCCATTTCAGAGATATGCTGAACAGACAGACCGATGGACAAAAATTGGAAAAAATATTGTTTTACCGTAGATATAATTATACGCAAGTAGTAAGAAGCGGTTAATCTAATATTGCAAACGGACACTTCAATTTTATTTATATGTATAAATTTATATTTTTTTCTTGATATAATATTTTTATAAAATTCATACCTATCAAAATTAAGTGCGCGATGTTTGTTACTCATGCTCTCAGCGTAAAGTCTCATTGAAGTTGTAATAGAGTTAGTAGACCAGTAGACCATCAGATTATCAATTAGCTGTTCTTTGCTGAAAGCGAAGTTCAACCCTCCGTCAGTCAAAATCTTGTTCTCAAAACGAGTCCACGTGGAGAATTTTTCCAGAATATAAGATAGAAGACCAAGGGGAGAGTCTGAGAGTGCTACACCTGGAATTAAAAATTGTTATTACAACGAACTATCTAAAAAAGTACTTTTCAGTAAAAATAATGGTAAAGAATTTAAAATATAGTAATGCCTTGTTGCATATTGGTATAAATTTCCATTTATCTCGCGGTCATGTCTTTAGAAGTAAAATGCCAAAATTATCTTCTGATAAATTTACTCCAACAATGTTCTTTTAGTTTAAGAGTTACCTAAGTTTAATCGAACAAGCAAACATACAGACCGACAAATTTATAGAGTATAAGAAATATAATATGTAATATTATTAATCTTTTTTGTTCTTATATATAGTAATATAAATCCAATTCCTTCCAAGACGACACATACACAGTGTTTCCAAGGAATACTATAGAATTTATTCATTAATATCTTCCTTATCAAATAAAGTAGAAAACATACATTTTTATAAATTAAACTTACCAATAGTATCAGGCTTCGTAGCTTGCAAGTGCATGTAACCAAATTCCTCCATGAGATACGCAAAATATTTGGAAAGCGGATACAGTCTATCTGCTAAATTAGATTCGACCACCAAAGACGGGAAGACAGAGCCGATTAATGTACGAAGTTGTGAGTTACTATTCTGAAAGAAATAAAAGGTATTGGAATTAAAAAACTAAAGTTATTCTGGGAAAAAAGATGTTTTGATGCTTTCAAAATGAAATATTTCTATTAATTCACGTGCCGTCGGTATTTATGAGATACAAAACTTACTACAAGACTCTGTTGTTCACTTACAAAACATTGATTGATTTCGAAATATTGGCGTTTAAGGAAAGACTCTAAGACTCAGTGTCATATTATTTTTATCAAACCAAGAAACCAAAAATATTTTAAATATAAACTTCTTTTCAACTGTCTTAGATCGAAATTTCAAAACTGCAAGTCTAAGATCCAGGCGTTTAGATCTGCCAGTACTTATTAATCTGATAAAACTGTTTTTTTGTTGTGTATTATTGATTATGTAGTGAAGAACGGAGTGTCTTAACACTAGGTTGTTTCTGTCTACTCTGCTAAGCAAATAAAAGACTGAAGTTACATAAATAATGTACAATTAAAAATTTATATACTAATTAAAAATCTTACTTGGGTAGACAACATATTCGAATGATATCCCAAGACTTCACTTTGGAACATAGTAGCCATTATACTTCCAATAACCGCACCCCAATCACCACCTTGGATGTAGAACTTCTTATGGCCAAGCCTGTTCATTAAGTTTTTAAAGATCACACCTGCTTGGGCAGCCGCCAGACCAGGACGGACTGCTGCCTGAAAACGAATTACTATATTAGCTACATATTTTCACTCAGGAGAATGATTACATATAACAAAGTGCGGCGTCGAGTTCCGCCACTCAACACACAATTTTTTGAATTCGGGCGTAAACTGACGAACAGTGTCTTGACACTAGGTTCTCTCCGTCTGCCCTGCTTTACTTATTGTTAAAAGACAATAATATTGTACATAACGTACGTACGAGTATATCTTGAGAACCTATAAAATGAAAAAAATACAATTAATATGACATATTTTTGATTTAATTATTTGTTGGCCAATCATTAACTTACTTCAAAACAACGGGAAGTTCTCAATTCCAATGGATTTTTTTATGTATGTTATGGCATAACTTTTTACTGGGGAAACAAATTTTGCCGTTTTTTTTCTATGACAGCTTTTAGCTTGTGCTTCTGATTTGATCTTGTTTATATTCAGTTAAGATCTGACGAGCAGTTTTTGAGTTATTCATAATAATGTTACCTTTTAGTACAATTTCCTTACAATCGGTTTTCTTTTTTGTTAAAATCCTAGTTATTTCAAATTTAATTATTTTAAAATGGCTGGGAAGTAACTTGATCATGAAATTGCATGACATTTGTTTAAGACGTTAGGTGGCGAAGTTCAAGGTTATTCTATGTCTACCATAAAAAAAGACACAAGCTGAGTTATTTTTTGTCAATTAGTTTTAATGGTAAGGTATCATGAGGTCACTGTCGCAGTTTGAATCGGTTTCGACTGTGCGCATGATATTTAATTGGAGAAATAATATTATTTAAACTGTATATGTTCATTTGCAAATCACAAGGTAAATCTAGATATTGGGTTCATTAGCTTAACTCAAAAATTAGAGAACAAAATCTTTTGTGCACAAAAGTTTCAATTTCGCCTTTTTCCTTTTTCCTTGAATTCCAGAAAAAAGGAGATATCAATTTGACAGTATTTTTATGTGTTACCGCATAACTTTTTACTGGGTAAATCAATTTTGATTATTCTTATTTACATGATAGTTAGTGTTTCTGATCATATCTCATATCAGATAATAAGATCTGACGAGACGAGTAGTTTTTGAGTTATTCGTAATAATAATATTTTTAGTAAATATATAGTTTATTATTAATATTAAAGCATTATTAATGTAAAATTATATGTACTTACATCAGAAAATCCATAACCAGGCAAGCTAGGCACGATTACTTCAAACGCGAAGTCGTAACCTTGCCTTTGCACAGTTAGAAGAGGTATAGCTTCATAGAACTCTCGCACTGAGCCCGGCCAACCGTGCATTAACAGGATTGGTACTACTTGTACGCCGGCTGGTACCTAAATGATAATAATTTAGCTAGAATCTATATAGCAATACGTGAAGGAAAAACTTTGGATCCCTTTTTACAAAAATTATTCGGACGGAGGATATTGAAACTTGGTACATTTATAGTTTATATAGCGAAGGAGTGCACAATGATAATATCTTTTCAAAATAATGCATAAAAAGTATATTAAATTAATTAAATAAATTTACCACACTCTACCATGGTTTAACGTCCATGTTTATATAAAGTGAAATATATATTGCTAAAGACAAAGTGTTGTTAACGCGTCAACGGGAACTCTAGTATATATTAAAAAAGCAACTTCACTCTTTTTTCCCGTGTTCAAAATGTCGTGTTTCTAAAAATATATTTTCGAATACTAAAATACCATATATACGATTAAGCCGATTAAAATAGTTTCAATAAATATATGTTACACACCCAGAGACATTATTAAATTTTTAATCGACTTTAATTCATTGCAAGCTGTATAGAAGAAAAATATTTTTATGAAATATATTTCATAAAAACTCACTCTTGAAAAAAACGCACTCTTGAGAAGCAACGATATTTGTACTATATATATTTTTAACGAGACATCAGGTGGGCATCGTAGCGCAGTACGGCAATGTCTGACTGTGAAAATTTGTTGTGGGTTCGATTCCCACTCGAGGACTGATTATATAGAAACTATTTTCATTTATTCGCACTGGTTCAGACAAAGCACGGCGTTGAAATTCACTACTCAACACATAACGTCTCAAATTCGAAAAAGACAGAGAGAGGAGTGTCAAGGCAGAGAACGGAGTTTCTTGACACTAAGTCTGTTTCTCTGTATATCTTTTCTATTGCAAAAAAAATGAAATATAATAGGTAATAGGACGCTTGAATGATTGACATACATGTACATAGACTGACCAAAATTGACTTGATTGTTTCATTGACCTAATGACTCTAAACGCTAAGCCAGAGGATTGGTTTTAATACTGATGTTTGTATAACGAGTATTTGTATATATTATGTGCCTTGGATATATATATATAAAAGATAGAAAATTCTTAATTCTTGCTTAGAAAAATCAAACAAACCAAATACTTTTAGATAAAATAGAAAAGAACGCATTTTCGATTTATCAAAGCATACACGCCTGTTACAGAAATACTGAATTTTATTTTAATAATATAATTATAACTTACCTGAGGCTTAAATCTAATAAAATGTATATCCAACCCTTGAATGTTCGTCTTGAATTGAGGGTACTTGTTAAAAAATCTTTCCCTTTCAGTGAAATTGTATTGTTCTGACCAGTATTTTACCCATGGATCGATTTGTTTAGAGTTGAAGCCGTATTCGAATCCAACGTTTTCGAGTGGAGGCACTATTGGACGATGATTTTTGAGACGAGCTTTAAGTTCATTTATCATCTGTATGGAGCAAATTAATTATATTTAAGTTTATTGAAGAATTATAAGTTAAACGTAGAAAATTTCTGGTTACTTAAATCCATACTGACAGAAATAATAATGGAACACTTTACTAGTGTCAACAGTAAGTAAGCAACACTATATAATCATTATAATGATACCGTAAACAAAAATATTCATTAGAGGAAACCAGTCAAAAATTAAAATTTCTGAGTATATATATATGTTTGTCAGGTTAGGTTAAATCAGATTTTCATTTAATAAATAACACTCTATTTCTCAATTTTTGGCCAATTTAGTATCGTTGCTTAATCCCTTAAGCCATCCCTGGCGCTACCACTATACCACCACCACTAACCCCAAAAAAAAATGACCTATTTTCATAGTTCTACAATATTTTACAGAGAACAGCGAAATCAGTACTTTAATTTTAAATCTCATACAACTTTTTTATCTATTTTTATACACTTACTTTACGATATTCAAAACAAAAATAAAAGTCATCGTGACCATTTATTAATATATTTTTTAGTCATTTTTGTATATCGGAAAAAACTAGTTTAACAAGGAAAATGAAAATATGAAGTCATTTAGAAGAATTTATCCCTATTATAAAAATATACTACAATTTTCCTAATACCATACCTCCAAAGGAAACTTGACTTGGAAGGGTCGTATGCTGACATCCTGCTTGCCTTTTAGCTCTTGAGGTCCCCACCATTCATTTTGATCTAACTGAGGAGGTGAACCGGGAAACAACGATGGGACGAGAATCCATGTTGCTATACCGATTATAGCGAGTCCGACTATGGCTAAAAGCTTGCCCATCTACAAAAAAATGTTAATTATATAATATTATAATGAATCTCCTAGAGAGAAACGCCAGTCGTGACGCAGAGGCACAATCGTGCGACTGTAAACGCGACAGGTTGTGGGTTCGATTCCCACTCCATGAAATGGGTTTTTTCATTTCTTGAGCTTGGTAACTCAGCACGCAATGCCTTAATTCGGCGGAAAGTGGGGAAGGAAGTCTTAATACTAGGTTCCTTCTGCCTACCCTGCTATATGCACGATGCAGCGTGAAGCTATATATGTATATATGAATCTCCTAGATACCTATAGAAAACTTTCAAATAAAATTACTGCAACTCCTTCTTTCCATTTTTCCATGTAGTGACATTATGTGGTGAAATAATTTGGACTTTCTATAAACATTGTGACACAATAGGACGGTATCTGACTGTAAACCGAACAGGTTGTGGGTTCGATTTCCATTTGGAGGAGAGGTTATATTCAAATTAACTTTTTCTCTGGTTAGATAAAGTACGGCGTTGAGTTCAGCCAAACAACGCGCAATATCTCGATTTTGGCTGAAAAGTAGAGAATACACTCTCGACACTTGTTTCGTTCCTGCCTATTCTATGCAGAACTTTTTTTTACACAAAACAAGGTAAAAACGGTGTAATGAAAATAATTCAAACAGCATAACCATACCCTAAGTGGGAATCGAACCCAAATCCAACACTATATCCCGCTGAATAACATTGGTTTTAGAAACACCTTTATTATTGATATTAATATTTTTCCGTATAGATTTTGAACCCAAAAACGTCGAAGTCAATCATGCAGAACTAATAACGCCACAACGTCTACCTACTAGTAACTTAGGATTTGTAGAGACTCGTTTACTAAAAAACATCCGTTACCAGTAAAGATAAACTGCAATTTGCAACCTTAAAGATTATTACGAATAACTCAGAAACTACTCATATAATTTTAATTAAATTTAGGTGGGAGCAAATTAAAAGCACTATCTATCATATAATAAAAGAATCATCAAAAAAGGTACTCCCAGTAATAAGTTATTCGGTAACACACAGTCAAAACACAAAAAAATACAGTCGAATTAAGAAGAGAAAAGAAAGAAGCCCTTTTTTGAAAGGTGCTTTAAAAGTATGATTTAATGATTTTATTTATCGCTCGCAATTTTAAATTTACTAGTCCCCGTTGACGCGTTAACAACGCGTTGCCTTTAGTAATGTATATGTCACTTTATAAAAACATGAATTGTCAAGCACATGATAGTTTGTGTAACATTTATTTTAATAATTTAATATACTTTTTATGCATTATTTTTAAAAAATATTATCATTCTGCACTCCTTCTCTATGTCAACTATAAGTGTGCCAAGTTTCATGCTCCGCCCGCTTAATTTTCGTAAAAAGGGGTACAAAGTTTTTGCTTCACGTATTTATATATAGATTAAACATCATTCTACCCGTTCCAGTAGAAATTTTGAGAAATCTTTTCTTAGTGGTCCCCTACACTTTTCAAGGCCACTAGATAACTGTGCATTGTGGACATTTATTAAATAACTCAAAAATGTTATATACATACATGTACGAGTATATACAAACCTATATAATTACTGTATAAAGATTATTATATATAGATAAGGTGATGGTAGATAAAATACTTTTATCGGACATTCGTGTATTACGATTTTGTAATAAAGTTATTCTAATTGTACCAGTAGTTAAAATATATTTACTAGAATTTAGCACTTTAATAGTCTTTACTCTTTCTGTTTTATTTATTTTTTTCGCAAAGCAGGGTGATTAGGGAGAACCTAATGTCAAGACACTCCACTCTCTATTCTTTGTCCAAAATTAAGAAATTACATATTAATTGGTGGAACTCTATGCCGCGTTTTAGTCTACCAAGACGAGGAAGGGAAATTAATTTAATTATAATCATACCATTAGATTCACGCTGTACCCCACATATAGCAGGATAGGCAGAAAGAACCTGAGAACCTAGTGTTAAGACATTCCGTTCACTTTCAATAATTCCGTTCCCCACTTTCAGCTGGATCGAGGCATTGCGTGCTGAGTGGTGGAACTCAATGCTGCGCTTTGCGTTGTTACCAAACCCAGGAAATGAAAATTTCAATTACCTGTAGTGGGAATCAAACCCACAACCTGTCGCACGTGTCTCTATAAAAATAATTTTAATATAATTATAGCCCCGAGTGGGAATCGAATCTACAGCCAATCGATTACAGTCATACACATACATTTTTACCATTAATTCATTCAAAAAATATTATACGATATGACATAATTTTTATGTTAAAGATAAAATATGCTCTTTGTACTGTAATATCACAAATAGTTAAATGGTATCGAACTACTTTTTATTAGATGACCTGTCTTGATTAATATTACATTATTTACATAGATGATTCAATAATTTTATAAGGGCATACACTGTATCTTATAGGCATTAGCCTCATAAATGCTTAGAAACATGATAGGAAAAACAACTAATAATTACCTACTATGTCTGTTTTTTATATATGATTGTTTTTTTTAACTTCCCGCTGAATCCCGCATATGGCAAGGCAGGCAGAGGGAACCTGAGAACCTATTGTTATGACACTCTATTCTCTTTCAACAATTCCGTTCCCCACTTTCCGCCGAATTGAGGTATTGCGTGCTGAGTGGCGAAACTCAACGCCGCGCTTTGCTTTGTTACCAAACCCAGGAAATGAAAATACTAAGCAAATTACATTTCCTAGAGTGGAAATCGAACCCACAACCTGTCGCATTTACAGTCGCTTGTGCCTCTGCGCCACGACAGGCGTATATGACTGTAATTAGAAAAAAACAGAAGAAAGAATAAAATGCAAGAAATTGTCTAGAAGTATATGTAACATATAATTTACGTCGTAATAATATACTTGTTACATTTACAAAAAAATAAGCAATTATCTAGTATATATTATGAAAATATATAAATTATTTTAGTTTTTCTACTCTTGTTAGCCAGAGTGCGGCGTTGAGTACTGACACTTAACACGTAATATCTCGAATTTAGGTGGAAATCGGCAGTGTCTTGACACTCACTCACTTGAGTTCCCTCTGATTTTTTTTAATGTACATAATTATCCATATTAGAAAACTCTATAAAACAAACATCTAAAAAACATAAGTTTAAAAATGACAAGGAAAAATATTTAAATAACCTTTAAACTAGATAAAAAAGACGATTATCTATATTATTATAATTATAATCATAATATTTACTACTCACGTTTACTAATATGCGCCGGCGCAGCTCAGCGCTCTATCGACTAACAAGTACTGAATACCGGTGTTGTCATAGATTATGGTAAAAAATTGAATGTTGCCAGATACAATATTTTTATATGTACCAGAATGTACTATAATTTGAAATTAATTTAAAAAATATAGGAAAGGCCTAGTAATTGAATTATATTCTAAAAAAAATGTTAATTATAATTAAATTATTTGATTGGGGAATATATGTATAAAAAGAGAACGGAGAGTCTTAACACTTGGTTCTCTGGTTCCCTCTATTTATCCTGCTATGTGCGGGATACAGCATGATGCTGAAAAAAGTTGGTTGGTTGGTCAGATAAGGTTATTAACAAAAAAAACGACACGCTATAAATGTGTTGTGAAATAAATTAGTTCGTTGTTGACTCTACATAATATGAGATTAACATACATACATAGGCTTCACGCTGTATCCCGCATATAGCAGGGTAGGTAGATGGAACCTAGTGTTAAGACACTCCGTTCCCCACTTTCCGCCGAATTGAGGTGAATGAGATTAAATGAGAGAAAAATAGTAAACGGAATAGCATAACACTAAGCTTTCCTCTGAAATTATAGAAATGAAAGAACCGTAAGAATATAGCGAAATAAATACAATGTGGTTTTTGTATTCACAACATGTTGCAATGTGCGATAAAGACCTTGAAGTATCTTTACTAAGTATAGTATTCTTTTATTAGCTGTTTTTCTTTGTATGATGTAATCTAAATACTATGGCCATACGTGCGGACTTTTTGTTAGCTTTTCAGTATTTTTTTTTCTGTTACTTGTCTAGGTTTAGAGCAAACATAATTACGATTTTAACAAGAAAAGCTGGCTTCAAATAAAATGGATTAAAAGGAACAATTATTACGGATAACTCAAAAACTACTCGTCATAGCGAAATCAAATTTAAATCGGGCCACATTATAAGCACTAGCTATCATATATAAAAAGAATCATAAAAATTGGTATACCAAGTAAAAAGTTATGAGATAACACATAAAAAATACAGTCGAATTTAGAGCCTCATCCTGTATTTCAAGTAAAACGTCTAAAAATTTTCTTGTTAAATGTTTAATAAAATAACGCCATCTATTATCAAAGCTTAAAAAGCAATGACTACAACATGTATGAACATAGAGTTTTAGAGGATACCTCTTGTATACTTTGTAGTTCAGTATAAAGAATATAGATCGCGCTAATCGTAATTTATAATAGATGCTTTGTATTTTTTTGTGAACTTCATATATGGAAACGTGAACATACAAGGAGGCGGAGTGATATGTCACTCTAGGAACTTTATCTACTTTACAAAGTGTGAGGGTTACGTTGAGTAATAAAAATATCTTCCTTTTACAAGTATTATAAAGGGCATTGTAGCGCAGTGAAACATTGTACTATGATATATAATATGACGGTTCGTGGGTTCGATATCCTTTGGGAGCTTTTCAAAACTAGCACTCAATATACATTGTTTCTATTTCGAGTGAAAAACGAGCAACGGAGTGATTTGACACTGCGCTCTTCCTCTCATTATCCTGCTATACGGGAAATAGCATGAAACTGCAAAAAAATGTAATATTACACACATCAAAAGAAAACCCAATATTACTAAAATGTAGGTATATTAACAACAAAACATTAAAACATATCAGCTACATAACGTATTACAATTCAGTCTTGTTCTGCTTGTGCCAGGCTATGAACTCGTTCACTGCTTTATACACATCTTTAACGAAAAGTTGGGGCTTCTGGAAGGCGAAGAAGTGGCCTCCGTCGTCCAGAACGGTTACTCCCAGAAGATTGGTGTATTTGAGCTTCAGAATGTTAGGTGGCTGGTAATATAATTCGTGTCTGGGCTGAAGACCCCATGATGGTACTTTAGTAGAGTATCTAAATAAAAAAATGACATCACTTTAGTGAAACTGTGAATGATATAATTCTCATTTCCTGGCTCTGGTAAGACAAAACGCGGCGTTGAGAGAACTCAATTGGTCTAACTAAGCACCAATCAAATTTCAAAAAACTCTCGACTCAATGTCTTGAATTTGAGCGAAAATTGATAAAAAGATTAAAATTAGTTTTCGATTTTTACTGTAAATTTAATGTTTTATTTTCCAAATCCGGTAAATGAAGAACCGAGAGTCAAGCACTCTCAGTTTTCCCTGACTCTACTACTACTACGCAGGAAAATCACTAATTTATATATATTTATGAATATATTTACATACCCATCAAGATATAATCCTCTATTTCTGTCTCCTAATACCTCAGCATATAGTCTCATAGATGACGTCACACAGTTAGCAGTCCAGTAGACCATAAGGTTGTCAATTAGCTGTTCTCTCGTGAAGTCTCGTGTCAGACCATTGTCAGGTAAAAATCTGTGTTCCATTCTAGTCCAAGCGCCATACTTCTCTAGCATGTAAGTAAGAAGACCTACTGGGGAATCTGTGAGGGCAACACCTGAAATAGCAAAGAGAAGGTTATGAGAAATTGTTAAAATTGGAAGAAATTGCTGAAATTTTATTTATTTATTGTGGTGTAGAGTAGATTTTAAAACATTATTTAAATTCTTATTAAGTACCCATTCATAAAACATTGTCAATATTTTTAGCTTAATACGTCATGATGTATGGAAATGTCAGAAACTACGATAAAAGGATAAAAAAAGTGACTGTAATCATATGATAAATTTTCTTTTGACTAACTCACCAACAGTATCAGGTTTTGTAGCTTGCAAGTGCAGATAACCCAATTCTTCAACGTAATGTCCAAAGTATTTCATGAGAGGATACATTCTCTCCCACATATTTGACTCTATCACCAATGATGGGAAGTAAGCTCCAAGGAACATTCGTAGATATGCACCGGTGGTCTGGGAAAAATATTAATAATCATTATATGAACATCATTTAATAAGTTTACTGGTTTTGAAAAATGTACCATATATTATATCCGTGCTTAATGTGAATAAGTTAATTAATGGACTTGCACATATATATTTTTTAATTATTAACAGGCATTAGAATTCTTTTATTTAAAGCGTGAATAAGTGACTAAATCAAAAGAACTCAAGACAATCAATCACTTTTAAGTAAAAACTCATTTATATGGCATATAAACAAAATTTACAAATAAAATGAAAAATACCTATCTTCAAAAGTATGCATTTTAGATTAATCAACATTTTCACGCCAGGTGCGGATAAATGATTGTAATAATAAAGTAAATGACACTATTTTTGTTAAAAGTACAATTTAGAGCTAGCTTTACTCGGTCCATATAGGTAGGGTCTCTACCCTATATATATCTTTATATTAGGCTCTGCTGAGTCTAATATAAAGAAATTAACGGTACTCGTAATATTATGTTTGCTAAATCAATTACTACGATACAATTGAAAAAAAATACCTTTCATATTTTCCTTCAAAAATCATAAAGAAATCTTAAATATAAAAAAGATAAATGATCATACCATTATAACCATCATGTTGTTATGGTGTCCCAAAACTTCGTCTTGGAACAAAGTTGCCATGGCGCTAGCTATGACCGCTCCCCAATCTCCACCTTGAATGTAGAACTTTTCGAAACCAAGTCTGTTCATCAGATTTTTAAAGATCATACCAATTTCACCAGGCCCCAGTCCTGGACGAACAGCAGGCTGAAATATATATACAAGATAAATATATTTTGATGTATTTGTAACGGAAATCTTAAGAGAACGGAGTGTCTTATCACTAGTTTCTCAGGTTCCTGCCTACCCTGCTATGTGCGGGATAGATAAACGTGATATATATACCATGCTTTTGTAGTTTAAATCCTTTCAGTAGTTTCGGAATGAAAGAGTAACAAGCATCCATCTTGACAACTTTCCAGCATTAGTAGAACTAAATAACTTACAACAACAGTTAATGGGGAACGGTAATCTTAACAGAACGGAGTGTCTTAACACCAGTTTCTCAGTTCTCTTTGCCTACCCAGCTATGTGCAGGATACAGCTTAAAGTTAAAAAAAAAGTGACTTACATCAGAAAATCCGTATCCTGGCAAACTTGGTACAATAACTTCGAAGACAAAATCGTATCCAGCGTTTTGCTTAGTCAAGAGAGGTATCGATTCATAGAACTCGCGTACTGAACCTGGCCATCCGTGTAGTAAGAGAAGAGGTATGACCTTCACACCTGCTGGTACCTGTGATAAATATTTATTTAAAATATTTAAAAAAACATAATTACTTTTTAAAAGACACAAAAATTGCCGGAGTATTGATTGTAATTATTCATTTTTTACTGAAGTATGTAATCTTAAAGTTATTTAATAAGCATACAATTAAAATTAAAATTAAAACAAAATATATTGTCTTAATCCCGCTATTTAAATTGTTCAATATAATATATTGAAAATTCTTATCAAATTCTTTGTATCAATATTTGGATAATTAAAATTAGAACAAACAAATAAATTGACTTCAGATAATGTACAAGGTAACATCGAACAAGTGAAAAACTACTTGTCATCAATACGAGCTATCATATAAAAAAGATTCATTAAAATTGGTTCACGCTTTTATTCGCGATGTATGGATGCTCGCCACTGATATGATTTAAAAATATTTATAGCAACAAACTTACCTGAGGTTTAACTCTAATAAAATGAATATCCAATCCTTGGATATTTGTCTTAAACTGTGGGAATTGATTGAAGAAGTTTTCTCTTTCAGCGAAATTATATTCTTCAGCCCAGTACTTTGTCCAGATTGGGACCTGCTTTGTGTTGAAACCGTATTCGAAATCAACTCCTTCTAGCGAAGGGGCCAATTTACGATGGTTTTTCAAACGATACCTCAGGTCTTTTATTAACTGTGAAAAAATAGTCGAACTAGACTCAAAATTTATTTGTAACTTTTCTTATGGTGCGCATGATGAGAGTAAATTTTAAGGATACGCGCACACACCGTCACGAAACATCGACACCATGAAATTGAATCGGTGAATGCAGAAACAACGTAAGTCATAAAAAATGCAAAAATTCGTAATCGATTTAAACTAGCTCAGAAAGGCAAGATGCGTCTTGTTTTTCTCCCTCTTGCAAAATTTGAAAATCCTTACTCTGCACTCACCGATACAATTAGCTTGTCAACGTTTTAGTTTTTTTTAATTGTGTGTAAATATTTTATGATTTTAAGATAATTCTTTCAACTTGGAATGTTACCAACTAAGTCGAAAGGATTTTAAGAGATGAATAACATATTCAAGTTAATACAAAAAATTATAATGAAAAATCATAATTAATACAAGAATATGAAGTAAAGCTAATATTTTTAAACAACAATATTACTTATACGAAATTTTAACTACATCAATCATTTAAATGGCATAAGAGCGTCATGCTAATTGCCGTGACGATAAGACATAAAAAACCTGAAAAATACGTACCTCCTCTGAAAATTTCACTTTGAAGGGTCTGATGCTGCTATCTGTCTTGCCTTTTAGCTCATTTGGTCCCCACCATGCGTTGGGATCCATCTTAGGAGGTGTTCCAGAAGAGAAGAGTGGGAGGAGCCATACTGCTATACCCACGAAAGCCAAGGCTAGAAGAACTAGTTTGAGATTCCCCATCTAAAAGAAATTTAATATGATTAATTTTATTATTGCTAAAGCGAAACAAAAAAAAAGAAACCCGATTTGAAATTTAATGCACTAAAAAGTGAAATTGTTACAAATACAAAATACTTCTCAGATCTTAAATAAATTTAAAGAAGAACTAGTTAAAAAATAATGATTAAATTGGTTTACTCAGTAAAAGGTTATGCAGTAGCACACACCAAAAAAAACCAGTTGAAATGAAGAACTCCTTCTTTTTTTGAAGTCAGTTAATAACGCCGGCACTACCCCACTTGCTGTCTCAAATCAAGACAATGCATGTTGAGCGTGTTAGCGGAAGTCAACACCGTGCTTTTTCTTACCAGAGCGGAAATAAAAATAATTCGAAATATTCTCTATCCACTGAGTGGGAATTGAACCCATATTCAATCGCTATTTAAATGTGAAAAGCCGATATATGGAAAAAAACGTGAAGCTGAATTGATTTTATAGGTAATTTTGGTTTTTAAGGTTATATGATTTCGAATTTTATTAAAGAAATTTAATAAAAATTATCAAAAAATCCAACTTACTTCAGGTAAGTACTGTATTACATAAGTGTCAATGCAACCACACTTAAGTAACTGTCGAATATGTTCCCAGGCGCCGTTTATATCGATTGATAGGAAATTCATATTTAATACACATATTTATAATATCTCATTTTGTTTATGTTACAGTCAAAGCTCTTAATTGATTAAAAATAATTTTAACTAGCCAGTTGTGGCGCAGAGACAAACGTGCCACTGCAAACGTGAAGTTCCTTATCACGCGTTGCAAAAGTGGGCTAGACGGAAAAAATTAAGACCAAAAGTTGTAACGACACATTTTCCTATAGTTGTAAGCCGTGCGGCGTGCGCGTGTTTCTCTGTCTCTCCCTCTCTCTCTCATAATAAGGAAGCCAGTTATTTTCTTTTTGTCTTTCTATTTCGCATTAAACGGTGTGGTGTCGCGACGATT
This sequence comes from Philaethria dido, assembly GCA_033558755.1. Taxonomy (NCBI): domain Eukaryota; kingdom Metazoa; phylum Arthropoda; class Insecta; order Lepidoptera; family Nymphalidae; genus Philaethria; species Philaethria dido. Next base: position 330,662 of record JAKGSA010000600.1, read on the forward strand.
ATTTTTGTTGAGTGTATGCAGGTTTCTTGTACATAATAGTAAAAAATAAAATTTCGTTCCATCCGGGTGTCCTTTGACACCCCTCATTTTTTAAGTATTTATAATAATATTAGTATTTAGTAATAATCTCTGGTAATAAGGCAACTTAGCTTTACTTAGCGTTAAGTTTCGCCACTCACTTCAATGCCTCGGCAGAAAGTGTAGAACGAAAATCAGGTTCTAAGGTTCCCGCTGCTTATTCTGCTACGTGCGGTATATAGCATGAAGGTAAAAAAAAACTTTTTTAACTGATAAATTCGAAAATAGTTAGAATTTTAACAAAAAATATTAGCTACTAATAAATTTCACCAATAAATCAATTTAAACTACAACGTTTATGTTACGATGACTTTATAAAATCATTTTTATGTAATCATCGTTGATAATAATCGTATAGTAACTGTGTATTGTATGTTTTAAAATTATTTATCATTTTTCTAATCCTATAAGAATAAGATAATAATCTAATATATATTAATATTACTATGATTATGTTACGTCTGACTATATGTGGGGGTTCAAATCCCACATGGGGAAAAATGTGTAATAGTCTTTATTAGACTAAAACAGTAAAAACAGCTAAGCAGCAGCGTAATGACTGTGGATGAGGAGAAAAAAAAATGCAGGGACCGTGAAGGTTGGCGTTCCGTTCTCTCTGAGTACGAAGCTAGGCAGCTAGGTTAGGTATAAAGCGTGAAGTGAAATGCAATAAAAACAAAGTTTTTGGGGACATACCTCCGAAAGCACTGGACGTATGATTTATATCCTAACTTATGATGAAAACGATTGATGAATCGAACGAAACGAAATTGTGGGTAGCAAATAGTTATCAATCTTTGTATTACTTTGTGAGGGGAAAAATTTTAAATCCTTTTTGAGAAAATACATACATACACACACACAGGGTAGGCAGAGGGGACCTAGTATTAAGACACTCCGTTCCCCATTTTCCGTCGAAAATTATGCGGATATATACGAAAATTATACATTATGGAAAAAATAAGATAGAGAGAGCGTCTAGACACTCCTTCTCACAGAAGAATAGTCTACGCCCAAATTTGAGACATTGCGTGTTGAGTTGTAGAAATCCAGGTCTCTTTTTGTTATACCAGAGGAGGATTTAAAAATAAATCGAATATAATCGAATTCATAACCAATGACGCTTACAGACATTGCCACTGTGTCTCGATGGCCTAATAAATTATCTAAAATAAGCCACAATTGTTAATGTATAAATTTCACGCTTTATAAGTTTCATCAAATTAAAAAAAAAACTACCGCTTTGATACAAAATACAAATAAGTGTACAACATAAAATAATAAAATTTGGACGAAAAATACAAATATAAAGAACGGTAAAAGGAGTGAGTGGGGAACGGAGTGTCTTAACATTAGGTTCCCTCTACCTACCCTGCTATAAGCGGCATACAGAGTGAAGCTATGTATGTATATATGTGAAAGGAATGGGGTTCAGACAGACTAGAGAGAGAAGACTAGTGTCAACACACTCCGTTCCCTGTAAGATCTTCAGCTTAAGAGAATGGGTGTAAAAAAATGAAACTTCGATAAAAATATATATAAGTGTCAAAACACTCTGTTTGCTGTAATCTCGTAGCCACAGATTTTTTATTTATTTTTTAGTTTCACACTGTATCTCGCACATAGCAGGGTAGGCAAATCGAACCTAAGAAACTTTAAGACACTCCGTTCTCTTTTTAACATTTCTTTTTCCCATTTTCCGCGGAGTTGAGGAATTACGTGCGTACGTGTTAATTGGCGAAATTCATTTTCTGGAGTGAGAATAGAACCCACGACCTGTATTGTTTACAGGCACTCGCTTAAGCCCCTACGCCACGATAGGTGTCTCTAGAAAATTTTATTAAATAAAAAAAAGGAAGAGAAGCCAGGGCGAATGTCTATCCATATTATGATTTGTAATTTCTACCTAAATCGATTTTCGTTTGTTTGGCACTACAAACATTTATTTTCCCCTGTCATCGTTACCGATAGCGTGGGGTTATCATTTGCGATTACATTAACGCACTTGACCTATTTGGTCAGATAAAGAGATTATATGAGGTGGAAAATAATGATATGCAAATATAAATTGTAGATAATTTGTAATTTATTTTCTGAACGCATGGTTAGCAAAATTTGAAGTTTATGTCACTAAGCACGCATTGTTTTGATTTTGTTCGGAATGGGGGACAGAGTGTCTAGACACTATGTTCTCTGACTATTCTGTTATGCGAGAAAAAATCGTGAAGCTGTATTTATTACCGAGGTTTATTTTCTTAAACATGTAGCATACATGCCAAATTTGGGGTATAGGGTAGCCCTGAGTGAGAGTTACCTGAAATTTCTACGAAAGTGGGATCCTAAGTGTTATAGTACATGCAAACGATATCGCAGGATATAATTAGTTTAAATTATAAGCCAACAACTTTGTAAAATAATATTAACTTTTATAAATATTTATTTGTTTTTGTTTTGGTGAAGGCTGCTGTATTGTTACGGGATCTCTTTATAACGTTACTACCTCTTTTTTATTGATGAATCTTCCTTCGTGTGTTCTCCATATATTAGTGAAGTAATTTATGCTCATCTGGCATGTACAAAAGCCATAACTAAAAACCAATTAATTAATTAAATATTCTGTTAGTACAAAAAAACCACGAAACGAGCTTCTCTTCTTAGACAAATGGACGTGGGTTCCATATTCAGTCGGGTAAATTAATATAATTTCCCTCCATCTCTATTTTTAATTATTGTTATTTGTTCACTGATAAGAGAACGCGGCGCTAAGTTCCGCCACTTAACTTGCAATGTTTCAAATCGAATTGCAGTAAGTGAAAAACGGATTGTCAATACACTAAATTCTCTCTGTCTACCCTGTTTTGCGGTAAAAAGCCTTAAATATATCTATTATCTAGATATTTAGGTCAGGAAAGGGTATTGTTATCGACCAAACCAAAAGTGTTTTTTTGTTTATCTTGTTTTATTATACATACATGCATATTATCGTTTACAATGGAAAGAAATGCTAAAAGAGGTCATAGTCGAGTGATATCAAGATGTTATACAAAATATACTGAACTCACTAAGTTAGCAGTTTGGAGTTTTGGATAGCAAGGTTTATCGTTTGTCTATTGGTAATCTACAGAACAGAGGGGGAGGAAGTATGTATGAGGAATACGTAGTGGCCGCGGCAGTTCGCCATCGGAACCACCACATTCTAGGGAAAGGATGGGTGGGAATAGAAAAATCCTGGCTTACATGTCATCGAGCCAGAACACATCATAAGATATTTGGCGGTTCATCTTTGATATGATAGTGGTCGCGAGGCAAACGAAGGACGAACTTCCTACCACCATACTACTGGAGAGGAATAGTATTCTAATCTCGTCCCCTAAAAGGAAATTAATAACTTTACAGTTTTATTCACACACTTAGGATAAGTAAAACATATTTATAAAACATTTCATTTGAATTCGAATCCGCAGCTCTTGGAAACTTTCTTGCCGGTCTGTTTATTGACGTTAATCTTCGAAATTTCTGGATGAATTATTTTGTTTTGAAACGTTTTGTAGCTACTTGGATAGCCATAATATTTTATCAGTAGTATATCACAATGACTGAACAAATAAAATTGCAGGCAACAACTGGTTTACAATAAATAATTAAAATAATAAGATCGACAAATCTATTCATAAGACTAGCTGTCCTTGAATATAGCAACATACACAATAGAACTAGTTATTAATGTATGTAAAATTACTTTTTCTATGTGACCGTATGGATTTTAGAAATATACTAAAATGGCTGGAAATTTCCTTAAAAGGTTGATCAATATGGAGTAGGCCAGGGATGAGCAACCCGCGGTCTTCAGGTGTGCGGTTCGTTTAATAATTTTTTTGAGCCCGAGTTTTTATTTTACAAATAGTTGTCAATAGTCGTATAGAAGAGGATTATTAGAGGGTATTAGAGGGTTTTAAATATTGGATATTATTATTTTTTATATTTTTTTCATACAAACCTTCTCCTGACAAAATCGGACACATAAAAGAAAGATTTATTTAAGTAATGCATGTGCACACGTTACCTTGGTTCATTTTTATTTACATATCTAAAGATATTCTCCCGCTAGTATATTAAATCCTATACATTTTTTTTTAGATTTCATGTTTTTTTAATCTAATTTTTATGATATTAATATAACTTTAAATCCTAATAAGGAGCGTGGACAGCAGAAATTTAAAGAATATTTATATTGATCGGTCAAAAAATTTTTATATGTTCATTACTAAAAAAGGTTGCTTACCTCTGGAGTAAGCCATCGTGGCGCAGTGATATAGTATGGGAATAAAAACGCAGTGATTGTGGGTTCGACGCCCACTTGGGTGAATGATCGTGCTTAAATTATTGTCATCACCCCCTCTGGTGAGACAAAACGAGCAATTAATTTTGAATACGAAAGAAAAACGAAAAAAAGAAGAGTGTCTTGTCACTATTTTTTCTATGTCTAGGGTAGACAGGCTTTTAGGGAAAAAGTGTGAATATGGATCATATACCATTTAGTTAGGTATAAACCGTATTAATCTCTACAATAATAATTTTATTACCTTTTTTATAGGCCTATTTATCTAAATTTATAATTTATTTAAATTCTATTGTATTTACTTTACCACTCCAGGAAATAGAATTTTTCGTTTCCTGGGTTTGGTAACAAGGCAAAGCACGGCGCGCGGCATGTTTATATAAAGTGACATTTACATACATTGCTAGAGACAACGCGTTGTTAACGCGTCACCGAGGCCACTATTTCGAATTATTGTTAATATTTTTTAGTGCTGATTCGTGGTTGGCAAATTTTTGTAAAAAACTTGCATATATTTTCATATTGAATTGAAATTTTGCAACTAAAAGTTTCTTTTGAAAAATAATGCCATTTAAAAAAATTACAAACATAATTAGGTATTAACATACCTACATAATAAAACAAAAATAAAATATTGTTATTAATTTAAATTGGAAAAATCATAAATTAATCTAATTTAAAATATTAAGCATTATATTTTTATGAATTGTTGTAATTATATAGTTTTACAAATAGTAAATCGAAGAAAAATAACACTTTAAATGAAACTTATATTTTACTTATATAGTAACTATACTCACATTCGTACACTCCTATACCTGCGCGTGCGCAGTCCTACCAATTGTTAATGACTGCCAAATTTTTATACATAAAACGAATATATTTTGCTTATTAATGAAAGTTGCCAGTTTTTTTTAGTCTTTATTTTAAATATTAAATATTGTAATAATCATTTTAAAATTGTACTTAATTATGTATAAATATTTTTTCAAATTTCTTGATTTTTTCTATGTATATAGCAGGTTAGTCAAAGAGTACCTAGTTTTAAGGCATTCCGTTGTCCACTTAACGCCCGAATAAGACTCAAGACATTATATTGAGTGGCAGAACTCAACGCCGTGCTTTGTCTTGCCAGAATGAATTGAGGTGAAATCAAAATCATTGGTACAAACACTGTTGTAATGACGATGTCGTCCGAAAATGAAGAAAAGGTGTTTTATCTCGTATAGCAGGATACACAAAGTAAATTTAGTGTTCAGACACTCCGTTCGCTGCATATATATATTATTTTAAAAAGGTATTATCATTGCGCACTCCTTCGCTATATAAACTATAAGTGTGCCAAGTATCATGCTCCTCCGTCCACTTAATTTTCGTAAAAAGGGACCGAATTTTTGTTTCACGTATTTACTCGTATATAGATACGTATGAAAAATCAAGCATGAGTGTTATCTTAGTTCAAAGTAATGTTTATAATATAATACATAGCTCTTAAAAAAATAATATGACAAAGCAAAATACTATTCGCACATGTTTATATTTACGTTTATCGTCATGTATTTTGTTACTTACGATTATGATATGATATGATACCACTTACGATTACTTCATAATTTATGTAACAGATAAAAATGACATATTATTGAGATAATAAAATAAATTTAACTAATGATTAAAACAGGAAAATTATTGTTTTTCTTGATTAATAATTATTTTTTTTATATATGACACTTGTCGTGGCGCAGAGGCACAAGCGTGCGACTGTAAACGTGACAGGTTGTGGGTTCGATCCCACTCCAGGAAATGGAATTTTTCATGGAGAGGGAATCGAACCCACAACCTGTCCCGTTTACAGTCGCACGCTTTTGCCGATGCGCCAGACAGGCGTTAAATATTCTATTCTAAAGGTGATAAAAGGAGAAATGAAACACTTATAAAATCTAAACTGTCATATATTTAGGCAATTCAGCACACGTAACCGTCTAATTGGTATCAAACGATACCGTCCGTTCGATATAGAAGAAATCTAATAGTAAGCTAAATTACATTATTGTCATTTTTTTTTCGTCTTTTTGACACTTATTGTTGCTTTTTTTTAAATAGGAATTTTATCTTTTACCACTATTTTTATCATAATTAAACATATTTTTAGATTTTTTTTATTTTAATAAAATACTCTGATATTCGCTTTTTGCTTATTTGTAATACTTCTTTTTTTTTTCACGGGTTCACTCTTTACATAGCTGGGTAGTTAAAGAGAAACTAGTCCTTGTGTCAAGTCACTCTGTTCTCTATGTTCTCTACTACTAAAATATGTTATTGTATCCCCCAAATAAAATTCAAACCCGCGACCATGGCTTAAATGACTTTTACCATAATATTATTATTTAATTTATTATTTCCTTAACTACAATAGACTTTTATTGGTTGAAAAGAAATCATTTATTTTTATATAACTTAGCTTGTTTAACAAGATTTATATGAAAAGTGTTAACTATAAAAAATATTTAAATTGTAGAAAATATATTTAGTTGTATGTGTTAATTTTTAATTATTTTTTTTATTAATTAAATAAAAATAATTAAATTAATGAAATAAAAAAAATATATATTATTTAAATAATTTTAAAATGAAGAACGGAATGTCTTGACCCTAGGTTCTCTCTGTCCAACCTGCTATACGCGAAATGATGCGAACTGAAAAAAAAATCGATATTTTCATAATATGTCATAATAAGAAATGTCCGCCACATTTGAAACGATAAGTTTTTTTTAATAAGTTCAATAATTATAAAGATTAAATTCCTATTTAAATTACCATTTAAATATATTTTCGTTGCTATAATGAAGAAAATTTTACTATTTTAAAAAATTGATATAAGACGTTAAGTCAATTATTATTTGTACACTCTAAAGTCTTTTAAGGAAACACTAAGCTAGTTAAAGCCGTTCTATCTTAAATATCATCTACCTTACATTAAATTGTTCCTGAGCTCATTATAATATAACAAACTACATAAAATTACATAAACAACATAAAATAAAAATTATGAAATTCAATAAATTAATTTAAATAAAATTTAATTTTAATATATTAGTTTTTAAATATTGACATGAAATAGCGCCATCTAGTGATGATAAAATTAATCTTATATAATTAATCTTGAATGGCAGTGCCATAGTATAAGTAATTTCAATGTAAACCTCACAACACACCCATAAGACTGTTGTAACACTTAATTATACATAGCTCAGTGTCTAATACTAAAAATGGGAATTATGTCTAAAACAGGCACACGTCTAACACATCACGATGGCTAAAAGGCTAAGCTTCAGCGCTATACAAATATTACAGGTAAAAAGCACTCTGGGGAAAATATTAAATTAGCTAAGAATATGATAAAATGTATAAAAAATCATATGAACAATAATTCATTCACTTTTCGTTGATAAATTATACACAGATATATAATCATTTATTTACTTAAAATATAAATTAATTAAATTATATTGTGTGATGAAATTTTTATTTCAAAATTAATTTAGTTTAATAATATTTAAAATATTATCGTTATTAAAAATTGAACATAGTTTCAACAATAATAAACAAAATTATATTTATATTTGAAAAAAATATTTACGATTCTTTAAGCAAGCATTATACAGAGTGATCACACGAAGCCAATATATTATTAATAATTTAATAATATTATTATTCAATTATATAAAAATCTAGAAAATGTATAAATTCACAACCTATTAATGTTTCTATTTTATTATTTGTCGATTGTGATTTCAATATAATATATATTTTAGTTGCTACAATTTTTCTAATACTGTATAATACTGCAGGGTTCTAGGCCTTCACTTTATGGAATATAAATTGACTAGTATTTACATTAAATATATCAAGCACTTATAACTACTTCAATCAAATACAATTTTACTTTAACTTTAAATATCTGAAAGACTCAAATTGTATCCTGTATACAGTTTCATAAAATGATTTCATGTGACAGTTATTGTCATATTCATCTACAATAGATACATTTAGAATGAAAGGTAACAGTAATAAAAGTTTAGAGCAATTCCATATAGCATAAATGCCAATTGTCTTGAATGCTATTTCATTTTTTAATGAATAATCGAATCGATTAATCGATTTATTTCTACTTAAAAGCTATATACAAATCAAAATAAATATATTAATAATCGGTCCGCATTGGCAGGCGTAAGCTAATCAAGGCAACGTTCTAATTGGACATCAAAATACTTGCTATTAAGCGATCACATTGTTTAATTCATTTTTTAATTCAGTTAATTTAATATTAAAACAATATAACTTGAAATATTTAAAAAATAGGTAATGGCCTTTGATTTGTTTTCAGCCTGCTTTTAGTCCATTGTAGGCGACAATTTATATTAGGTGATAATTTATATTCAATATCATTCGTTTGTTTCAATGTCGAACATCGAAATTGACTGAATCAAAAATTCAATTCCTATATTTATAAAATAATTTATTTTATTTAATTTTCAAACAATGTGATCGCTTTAAATGAAATAAAATTCTTATACATATATACATAGAAATAGAAGAATTAACGAGTGAAGAAATTTACCACATTTTTTAAATTACATTAATAAGAAAATTTATAATTAAAATATATTCAAATTGGAACATACTGTATTTTAAAACTCTTTCATTATTAATTGAATGCGTTTAAAAGATATAATCAATTATATTATATTTGTTTTGAAAAAAAAAAATCAATTATTTTTGAAATTATAAAAAAATATCTATCAGAGAGTTAGACTTTATGTTACTTTACGTAGACGTTTTTAAAATCATCATTTATATATCTATATGACAAAAAAATATGGTTAACATTGGTATATATTTTAGTTCATGTAAATAGCATAGCATTATTTAACAGAAGCTCAAATATACTTCACATTTACATAACATTTATTTAGGCATTCTTATAAAAGGTAAATTAAATAGTAAAAATCTGACAGATTTAATAGTGTTAGTAGATATTATTATTAAATAGTAAAATTATATAAAGACAAACTGCGTCGCTAAGTTACGGCACTTAATATGGAATGTCTAGAATTCGGGCGGAAAGCGGAAAACGGAGTGTGTTGTTACTAGGTTCAAGTTCCATTTTACCGTTTTTTTTTTACAAATAATAAAATTATAAATATTATTATTATTAAAAATGTAAGCACCATATTAATAATTATTTCAGAGTTCTTCGTCGTTATGCAAATAATAGTCATAGATAACTTTTTCGCGCATAGCAGCGTAGGCAGAAAAAAGATAATGTCAAGACACTTCCTTTTCCGCTTTAGTCTGTACTCATAAGTGAGCTAATTTGTCAGAGATTTTGTCATTAAATATTACTGTAAAGGGTAGAAGTAAGGAAACATATATTTGTGTTAGTACCTTTCTTCTTCCTTTGTGAAGTATTAACAAACATATTACATTATATTTTAAAATATCAACAAGATTCCTTCCGAAGAAACAATTAACAACGGATACAAAATAGGAAGCCTATATATGACATGCATAAAATGACAATTTAAATCTGTCCACATATTTTCAGCAACGTTTTATTTATTGTTTATTTCTAGAATATTCTACGTAAAGACAAGGAAACCTAATTTTTATATATGTATGTAAGGTTTAAAAACCATTAGCTTATAAGTAAATGGCTCCTTTATATTTATTCTGAAATAGGAATTAAAGTACTATTTAAAACCTAACACTATATTAAATGAAGTAAAATATAATGTTTTTAACAACCTGCCTCTTAGATTTTTCATTTCCACAGCGTATAATGTTAAAAGTACTGTTAGGGATCAATAAAAAAATTAATTGATCACTTAATATTTTTAAAAGTGCTATTCACTCACTCTGGATTAATAAGATATTTTAAAAACGCATAAAAAATTGTATGTAGCAGGATTCGAATCTGCGCTAACCGTTCAAGTGCTCTAGCCAATTAAGCCATATGTCTTTATTGAGCTACAACGAATTTTTTTAACGCTCTGTAGGGGTTTTTGTACATTTCTTAAGTATTTTTTGCACTCTAAGCGTGTGAATAACACTTTATGAAAAGACAGTTTTTTTTTAATATATATTTATGTTTTACTTCATTTAAATATTAGGAAATGACCGTAATATATAGAAAAGGGACCTATTCATATAATTATTGTCTTAACATTATTGTCATTATGATAATAGGTAAAAAAGCTCGTTAAAATGGTTTTAAAGTTCATTAACCACAATAAAATTATACTATTTTGAAATTATACTTTAATTTTCAATATTTCAATATTTGAAAAATTTTGAAATAAAAAAATTAAGTGAAATATATAATATATTTTGTTTTGAAATAATTTTTAAACGATTTTGTTCCCGGCTAACAAACCTTTATATAATAGTCTAACTTTTGTAGACTATTTCCTTCTCATTTTACTTTCTGTCCCATTCTTAGAGGCGTCGATCCATAGAATTTTAAATTAAGAATAATTTTATCGTGATTATCATTAAAGATTAACATCGTAGATTCATTATAGACAAATAATGATAATATTTTCAAAATATAATGAAGATTATATAGAGGAAAATAATGGTTCTTCATATACTAAGAATAGTACGGTCAGTTTGTGTAATTTAGAAAAAAATATATTTTGTTTCATTTGGTTATAATAAAATATAGTTGTAAGTTTCAAGGTTAAAAATATATTAGGAGTTAGACATATTCAAAATAAATGCAATATAAAAATATAACCAACTATCATACAAAAATAAGATTAACTTTTCAAAATTAATTGAAAATATACATTAGTTTTTTATCGGAAAATATATTTATTTGTTGTCAAACTGACCGATTTCTAAGAAACAGGTGAACGAAATCGTTTCAAGATATGGTTAAGAGGATATGCAAAAAGGTATAATTATTTTCTAAGTGGCTACGTTTAAAAAGGACCACGGTAAAATTTTGTGGCTACTTCGTCATATCAATAAGCACAGCCAAAACGTTTAAGTGGACTCGAGTCGTCATTACATTATTTACTTGGAACCACAAGACTACTGCCAACTGTTATTTCAAAGATATCATTTAAAGGAAGACCAGATTTCAGTTTACTATTGATTTTATATTAATAGAAGTCCTGTTATAAAGAACATTTTGAAGAATATCTGACATCCAAGTAAATATATCATTTAACCAAATTTAATTTACCTTTTAGGAGAAAGACTTTGAACATAATTAGGATCCATTTCATCAAGATCACGACCTTTAGTTTCCGGTACAAAACACACCACAAAACATAGCCCACCAACGCTTATAGATGCGTACAACCAAAACGCCCCATGCAACCCTAAAGCCTGCTGGAAATCCACGAAAGTTTTAACACCGACGAACGCGCACAGATAACTAAACGCTGTCGCCATTGCGCTTCCAAATGCTCTATACTCTAGAGGAAACAGCTCACCAATTAACAACCAGGAAATAGGACTCATTCCCAAAGAGAATGCAATCGTAAATACTAACACACATAGCAGCGGGATCCAATCATTTTGTCCTACAGTTTGATGAAACATCACGTTCTGGATTCTTTGATTCCTGTGAACTTCTTCATAATACGCATAACTTCCAAAACCTGCCAAGGCCATCGACATAAGTACTGAGCTTACTATCAATAAAGGAAGTCGACCAACAGTGTCAATAAGCAGACCAGACAGACAAGATGCCAGTAATTGTACAAAAGACACAGCTATAGCTGCCAAATGAGGATTCATTCCACCAAAAGTTTTCCTAAATATTGGAACAGCGTAAAAAGAGAACGCGTGAGCACCAGAAAATCGTTGAAACATCATAAGTCCACATGTGACTAGGATTGGTCCGAGAAGACGGTTCATTGTTCTCACGTCAAAATAACTGTTCGCCTGACTTTGTCTTTGACTGAAGTTTTTGCTCGCTAAAACATTAGTTCTAATCGTGGCTAACTCTTGAGCAACATCTGAATTTGGGCCTCGTAACCATAGAAGGCTCTTGTAAGCTTCTTCATCCTTCCCAATAAGTACAAGGTAACTTGGCGTTTCAGGTATGTAAAGTACTGTGCAAAATAGAAGTAGGGGAGCAGCAGATATACATAATGCCAGTTGTTGCCAATCCAGATAAGCTCCAATGGTAAAACTGAACAGTACTCCAAGGTGGCCGACGATTTTCAGTACTGCGCTGAGACATCCACGAATATCGGGCACTGATATTTCGCTAACGTACACCTGGAAAATATAAGAAAAATAATATATATCATAGTTTTATATATTTTCAATATTTTCGACTTAAGGTTTTTATGCTAGTATTTTCCACTTTACATTTATCGTTTATTGAACATCGATATCAAAATAATCCGGCCAAGCAAATAAGAATATTTTTAAATATAAATATGACCTCATGACGACTGTCGTGACGCAGAGGCACAAGCGTGCGACTCTAAACGCGACAGGTTGTGGGCTCGATTCACACTCCAGGAAATATAAAGTTTTTATTATTTTCATTTGCTGGATTTGATAACAAGGCAAAGCGCGGCGTTGAGTTCCGCCACTCAGCACGCAATGCCTTAATTCGGCGGAAAGTGGGGAATGGAGTTGTTGAAGACCAGAGTGTCTTAACACTAGGTTCTCAGGTTCTTTTGTCTACCCTGCTATATGCGGGATACGGCGTTAAGTTAAAGAAAGACATCGTAACCATATATCAAGTAAAATAGAGCACATTACAACTTAGCCACGATGGCTTATACTAAAAATATACTACGCTTTAAAAATATAAGATATTCTATTATAGTATACAAAAGATGTGCCCAAAATAATTTTCATACGAAATTACTTCGTTGCTTATCTCAAGACGGGCGTGTTCATCAAAAGTTTACGATCCCAGCAAATAATATTGCAGCTGCCCGTCTTGTTTGACTAATAAATAATAATCGTGGCGTTAACATAAAACTTTTTTCTTTGTAAAATTCTAAAATTAGTCCACGTCGAGCCTTTGAATTTTGGAACACTTCGAACTTGGACAAAGTTTTTAGCTATCAATTTTGTGTAGGGTGTATATAATTTTTTTTATTTTTGTAGCTTCACGTTGTATCCCGTGCAAAGCAGGGTAGGCAGAGGGAAACAGAGAACCTAACATTTAGACACTCCATTCTATTTTAATATTTCCGTGCCTCACTTTCCGCCAAAGGATTAAGGTACGTGAAGTGCGTGCTGAGTGGCGGAACTCAATGCCACGCTTAACCTTGTTTCCAAAAAAAGCTATGAAATGTAAATACTAAATATTATTTAATATTTTCATTTCCTGGACCGGGAATTGAACCCACAACTCTCAGTCTCTGCGGCCCGTCTGGCCTCTCTCTCGCGGTCTGGTCTCTTAGATGTTAGTGAACTTTGCGGACACAGCTTATTGCGTTTGAAAACACAATATTGGCAAAATAAAAGATATTTTATTTGCAATGGCGCATTGTAATAAAGTTATATTTTATTGTTTTAATATGTAACATTATTTATTTTGTTCTATGCAAACTGAAATCGAATTTCTATTAGAAATGTGTATTATAAATAAATTTAGAAACGTGTTCGTTGAATGTTTTATAATATAATATCACATGGAATGCGTCCAAATGTTTGCCGAAGATTTAAGTTGAAATTTTACTTGAAAAATGTTTGTATCTACAAGAAGTTCCGAGTTTTGGATAAACAAATTAAAACAACGGAGACTGTTCTCGCTAAATATATCCGTATCAGTGGCGAGGTGTCCATACAACTCTATTCCCACCGGCTTGCCAAACTTTTCAACGTACAAATATGCAGTTGCCAGGAAAATATTGGGCCTAAAAGTGCAAAAAAAAACAAGAAAAAAATAAAAAGCCAAAATTCGATAGTGAAATTGAATCGGTGAGTGCAGAAACAACGTAAGTTACAAAATGTGCAAAAAAAATTGTAATCAATTTAAACTAGCATTGCATTTCTAAGCAAAATGCGTGTTGCTTTTCTCCCACCTGCAAAATTTGAAAATCCGGACTTCAACTTTTCATAAATTTCAACTTTCCCTAAATATATCACCTTCCCTAAAAATTACCGGCTTCCCTAAATATGCATCGGCTTCCCTAAATATGTATACCGGCTTCCCTAAATATACATCGGCTACCCTTATTTCACCGGCTTGCCTAACTAAAATTTTCGCCCCTCGCCACTGATCCGCATATATTTACTTTTATTATTTTTTTCAACTACTTGTACTCTTTCCCGTATAACATGGGTGGGCATAGAAAACATGTATCAAGATTCTCCATTTTCAGTTTTCCACCCGGTTCTGAGATATTTTCTGTTAAGTGGCTCCATGTCGCGTTTTGCCTTTCCAGAGCGTGGAAATCAAAATAATTTATATATATTTATCCTCCAAACGGGGACTGAACCCACATCTTATCCTGCTTACAGTGAGACTGTCCCACTACCCAACGATGGCCTCGATATATAAATGCTTATAAACCCGTAGATCATAAGTTGTTCAAGTTCTAATTAGACATGTCGTCCCTTATCACTGACAATGCGGGTAGACTCATTATAATGTAGAATAACTTACTTTCATAACTTTACTTAATCCTTTTAAAATATTGTATTTATGTACGATGTATACCGTATGTACTTACCTGTACCTATCTATGTATGTATTTTTCTCCAAAAAGTTATTAGTTACTTAGTTTTCAATATTATATAAATAATGAAATGAAGCTCAGATTGAAAATATTTCGATCATATTTGAACCTTATTACCCTGCTTTCTAATGTCTGAGTAACCAATACTTCATACGAAATCTTTAAAAAAAAACAGAGGGTAGTTAGTAAAAAAATATATTACGGTAATTAGATCTACAAATATTGTCATTGTGCCAAACCTTTATAAAATCACTTATATCAACTCTAACAAATTATTAGTCATATCACCTATTTATATATAATGCGAGGTTCAACGCTTCTTACTGGACGAAAAGTGGTGGAGGTCACTCGGTTACGTTTTTTCTGACTACCTTACATAATAATTAAATAACAAGTAGTTAGTAATCGACGTTGAGTTCCGCCACTCAGCACGCAGTGCCTCAATTCAGCAGAAAGTGAACGGAGAGTCTTAACACTAGGTTCCCTCTGCCGACCTTGCTATATGCGGGATACAGCCTGAAGCTATGTATGTATGTATGTATGTCGGTATGTATGTAGTTACTATTAATTATAAACAACATAATATTCAAACAATTTATAAATTCTGAGAAAATAAAGTATATAAAATATATATCCATTTCATACAAAAATTATGGTTATCACAACAATTGGCCAAACCTTGAAAAGACGTTAATTTTCTTTCAAACTGTACCGCTTTTAATACAAGAGCATAGAGTTCATTTTTGTATATCATATAAAAAAAGAACTTTCTGTATACATTGTAGCTTCGCTTTATAAAGATTACAGTAGCTATTGTTAAGAAAACGTAATTTAATTTCGACTTCGATTTTACTTTGTGACAAATAATGAATGGGGAAATTGTGAAATTCATGTTATTTGATTTAATTAATTTATTTGTGTCTATCGTGGTATAGTGGAACGCTGAAAACCTCTCTTAGAGATCCTCCCCCACAAGTTCCATCTACTCGCTTTTTAATCACTCAGTAACGTTTTATAAATATAGATAAAAACTGCTTTTTTATCTTCACGCATTCTCCCGCATAACATAGTACGATAGTAAGAGAGAACTTAGGGTAAAGTCACTCCGTTCGCTGTTTTCCACCTGAATTCGAAATATTGTGCGTTAAGTGAAATATAGATAATAAACATAAATTGTTTTACTTACCTGAGATAACATAGTCAATATGGAACAACAGAAACCACCCAGAAACGCAGTAATGCACATCATTCTCACTGACGTTGCGAGAACAGTTAACAACCAGGACAGACTGCATGGTGCAGCGGCTAGAGAAAGCACGCGTCGTCGCCCGTGAC
This sequence comes from Philaethria dido, assembly GCA_033558755.1. Classification (NCBI taxonomy): domain Eukaryota; kingdom Metazoa; phylum Arthropoda; class Insecta; order Lepidoptera; family Nymphalidae; genus Philaethria; species Philaethria dido. Next base: position 347,141 of record JAKGSA010000600.1, read on the forward strand.
GCATAGCTGCACCACCCGCCATGCCACCGAAGAGAGCACCTGTAAGGAGAATATAGGCTTCAAAAAGAAGAAGATTCTCAATGCCACTGTATTGCTTTTATGTGTGTTACCGCATAACTTTTTACTGAGTGAACCAATTTTGATGATTATTTTTTTATATGATAGCTAGTGGTTTTGAGTTATTCATAATAATTACAGTGTATTTTATTTGTAGTCGATTTTCTTTTTTTGTTAAAATCTTAATTATATTATTTGTCTCCAGAGTAGAGAGAGCCAAGTGTTAAGACTCTCTGTTCTCGTCTATAGCCTGTTGAATATCATGTTACATCTCTTAAAAAATGGTCAAGTTTGTCTATAAGTGCGATTGGTTGTGGATTCGATGTACACTTAGGGGAACGATTATATTCAAATTATTTTCATTTATCCGCTCTGGTAAAAAAAGTGAGGCAGTCTCTAGAAATCGAGAGAACAGTGACGAACGGAGTATCTTGACACTAGATTTACTCTAAATTCCCTGCTATGAGGGACTACTTTATATATATATTCTTTATGGCACTTTGTAACAAAACTAAATACAATATTAAAATTAGTTGTTAGCAAAGATGGACTTATCTCTGATAGAGATTTCTTCCAGTCAACATATGGGTATGGATAGAATTAAAAGATTAGCGGGTATGGAAGTGCGAAAATGTAACACAAATACATATAAGCCAACATATAAACACGATTACATATAATTTAAGTACATAACAAATACAGATACATATTTACAATATACATAAATATATTCATATATACTACATGTGTGGTCATCGTGGTGCAGAAGAATTGTGCTTACCTTAGGTTAGCTGCTAAGGTAAGCACAATTAGCTGTGGGTTCGATTCCTACTCGAAGAAGCTTATATTTAAAATTATTTTCATTTCCCCACCCTGGTCGCGTTGATTTCGTTTCACAAAATATATTATTTCGATTTGGTATGCGGAGAACGGAGTGTCTTGACACTAGTTTCTCTCTTTAAAAACGTGAAGCTCATTTCGTTATATAATAAATGCGTCATACTCCTATATAAAAACACATTACTGAGAATTAAATTAAATAAAATGAATTATTAATTGAATTATTTGATTACGCGGCTATTTCATAGAACACGCTCTTCTATTATGACGTCATTGCAACATTTTATTTGATCGATTTATCAAGACTATCGTGGCCCAGTTTACTAACTGGCTTGCCTGAATTACTGGTAATACGTGGGTTCAAATCCCATTCGGGGGAATTTTTAATATTAAACAAAAAATAATAATTTTCGCATTTTATATATAAAAAACGCCTGACGTGGCGCAGAGGCACAAGCAAGCAAGCAAGTGTGAATGTAAGCGCGACAGGCTGTGGGTTCGATTCCCACTCCAGTAATGAAAATTTAAAATATTATTTAGTATTTTCATTTCCTGGGTTTGGTAACAAAGCAAAGCGCGGCGTTGAGTTCCGCCACTCGGCACGCAATGCCTCAATTAAAAAAAAAGTGACGAACGGAATTGTTGAAAAAGAACGAAGTGTCTTACCACTGGGTGCTCAGGTTCCCTCTGCTTACCCTACTATATGCGGGATACAGCGTGAAGCTTAAATAAAAATGTAGTGACACTACACTCCGTCCTAACATAATGTAAATGACAATATACCATTAGTAGTGAAACTCAAAACTACATTCTCTGTCTATTTTAAAATTATAATACATGAGTTATATGAATAAAAAAAAAAACATTTGTATCAATAAAAATTAATATAAAGTAATAATTACCTATAAGATTTTAATATTCGCTCGTTAAAGCAAGCGCGTCGGTGGTGTAATGGTCAGCATAGTTGCCTTCCAAGCAGTTGATCCGGGTTCGATTCCCGGCCGACGCACACTTTTTGTTATTTTCATTTTGTTTTTCTTTCTTTATAATATTATTTTTCACTATATTTATATATGTAAGATAATTTATTTTATATTTTCAACATATCGTTAAAGTTATTTCTTTTATATTTATTATTGTACTAAGTGCTTACACATTATTTTTTTTTAAATAGGTACCGAAATTTAAATGAATAATAACACACTTCGATTAGTTTTACGGCTTGTAATAAATAATTAGACTTTTTGTAGAGTAAAAAACACTACAATGGCCAACCATTGCTGTGCTTTATTTAAATATTACACACACTGGCAAAAAATTAAGAAACCGAGAAAGAAATTTCGTTTTCATAGTAATTTCTCATTCTCCTCTTTTAGTGCTATACTATATTCCCCAAAGTACCTACATGCCATGCCAAAAGTTCAGCTTTTTCAGCTTACAAATGATTGACAAACAATGTACATGTGGTTTCACCTATACGTTATCTGTCAGTCGCAGAGTAACTTCATTGTTTTATATATAAATACTTAAAATTACAAATGTTACTCGTAAATAATTAGTACAATATAACATGGACTTACCAAGAAAAGACAAAGAAGCTAGCCAAGACGCCTGTTGATCGGTCAACTGGAAGTCCCTCCTCGTCGAGTTCCCTGGACCCTGTAGGGATGCGATAGCTGGTGAGCTGTATCCTTTACCCAGCCCGGCTGAAAATGGGGCCAGGGACACTGCTAATGCTGCTATAACCTGAGGGAGTGAAAAATGGTGGTTAGATATGTCTTTTTTTAGCTTTACGCTGTGTCCCGCATATAGCAGGGTAGGCAGAGGGAACCTTTGAACCTAGTGTTAAGACACTCCGTTCCCCACTTTGTAAGTAGATATGTTTATAACATATAATAGTTATATTATAGAATATTTTCTAATAAGTTATTGTTATATAAAAGTTATTGAAATATAAAGCGCGGCGTTGAGTTCCGCCACTCAGCACGCAATGCCTCCATTCGGCGGAAAGTAGGGAAGGGAATTGTTGTAAGAGAACAGAGTGTCTATATGCGGGATACAGCGTGAAGTTCTAAGAAAAAAAAACGTTATTGTGGCGCAGTGAGACAGTGAACTGAATGTATACAATTGGTTGTGGGTTTGATTCCCACTAGAAAAATGATTATTTTCATTTATCACGGCCAAAGCAAGCCCAAGCTTTGTAGTTCCATGTTCAATTGTTTCAAATTAACGAAAATACATACTTTTTCTGATAGGCATTTTTAAGCTTAAGATTTATTTGTAAATTCTGTTTCTTGTTTATTTTAATACTTTTTTTGGTTTAGTCATTTATTTACCCTTTATGGGGGGGAATCTCCTTTACGAGGATCAAAAAAAAATTGGAATTTTTTTGGGGTACAAATAAATAAGCGAAGCAATAATAATAATTTAAACTTTACAATAAAAAATAAGTGACTTTTCTTTTACAATAAACACCTTTTCCCTTCGAAAGGCGAAAAAAATATATAAATTTTATATTTATTTATTTGTTCTTGATTTACATAGAAGAGAAATGTATGGCGATTACAATGGTATTTAGTTTTTTGTCTCCGATGAAAATTACGAGCTGCATCCTGCCCGCCAATTCAAAACAGTAGTTGCACGAATGTGCCAAAAAATCGATAGTATGTGATTTTTTTTAATTACTTTTTTTCTGCAATGTTTAAATATGTGGTAAAATAATTTTAAAAGTTGGCTAGACTCACTTATTTAATTTGTACCTTAAAAAAATCCCGGAAAAAAAAACGTTTTTTTTGATCCTCCTAAAGGATATCTCCCTTTAAACAAAGCCGCCAAATGTCTATGAATATTTATGTAATTGTTTAGTAAGTGGACTTATCGACCCATTCAAGCCTAGTACGGATATAAATCCTATCTTTGTTCAATCAAAATAATTTTAAAAGATGGCCTTCTAATTTTTTATCTTCACGCTTCACGTCACTTTTGCGTAATAAGTGAAAATAATCGCGTACAAGATATTTTGGTTACATAAACTTATACATACTTATAGTAAGGAAACCTAGTGTCGAGACACTCCGCTCTCCGCTTTCCGCAATGAATTTGAGGCATTGCATGTTAAGTGACATAAATTTGCGCGGCGCTTTATCTTACCAAAGTGGGGAAATGGAAATAAATTAAAAATATATATTCCCCGTCCTCGAATGGGAGTTGAACGTATAACCCTCGCGTTCGCAGTGAGACGGTCTACTGCGCCACGATGACATTAATATTATACATTTATTTTAACAGCTACACATTTTACCAGATGATAATCAAAGAGAACCTAGTGTCTAGTCACTTCGTTCTCTTCTTTCCATCAAAATTTTAGACATTAAGTAAAAAGTAACTCAATGACACATTTTCTCTTACTGGAACAAAAATAAACTAAACATAACCACTTCTTCTTCTTCTTCGTGTCACTCTTGGCAGAGTGGTCGTGGTCCAGATGTATACTTTGAGGGGAAGGTACGGCTCTCCGTACGATTTTGCGCCATTTCTCCCTGTTTAATGGCATTCTAGTACACTCGTATATTGGTCTGCTCACTAGCGACTTAACTAGGTCAGTCCACCGCACCGAACCGTACGCATGGTCTAGTACCTTCTACCTTACCTTGGACAACAAGACGATCAATCGTCACAACATAACCACTACCCCAGTGTCACGACCATCTCGCCTACTGTCAAATATTCTCTACTGTGCCATGATGATCTCAATTTTGATATAACATTTTACTAAAACACTTTCCTCGACAAACACATAAAGACGTGTATTTTTATAACATCGACAAACAAAAACAGCAATTTTCTTCACGTTGAAACACTTTCAGCGTCACGTACGTATGCGATACGATACTCAGATGTTTTAAATAAAATAAATATTATGTGAGATGTTAAAGGCGATATTTATTCTCTATATCGAACTGATTGTATTCAATAAATAATATTTGTTTAATTCGTGTATTCATTCTGTATATTTTGAAGTAAAAGTTTCCGGTTTCGATTGTGTTTCGTATAAGTATATAATTTTCTGTATTTATTCTATTTAAAATAAATTTATCGTGGCGTAGTGGGTCAGCGTTTATTTGTAAATGCGATTGGTTGTGGGTTTGATTCCCGCTCGGAGGAATGATTATATTTTTGTTTATTTTGATTTCTTTGCTCTGGTAAGACAAAGCGCGGCGTTAACTTCCGCCACTTAACATGCAATGTCTTTTTCGGGCGGAAAGTGGCGAACGGAGTGTCTGTACACTAGGTTTTCTGTGACTAGGGCAGTCAGCTATGCGGGATAAAGCGGGATGACGCTGCAAAAAATAAATTGAGATACATCATTAAGTTCCTCCACTCGACAGACAGAACGGCGGAACTCAACGCCACATTTTGTCTCACCAGAGCAGGGAAATATTTTAATTATAATCATTCTTCCCGAGTGAGAACAGAAGGATATTACATATATAATTTGTCATCATCATAATGTAATACAGTATTTGAAGTTAGACCTCAGAAATACGAGCAGAACCATGCTTACTGCGCCATGAGGGTGAATATTTGTAAAGCTATAATTTTGATTAAGTTAACAAAAAGTTAGGGCTTATGAGAAAATTGGAAGGCAGTTCTACTTTTAGAAGCGGAAAAGTCATCAAATGTTTTATGTTGAAATTGTTTTACTTCAAGTGTTTCTGAATAGACTTTCTTTCATAATTTTTATAACTGTACATACATACATAGCTTCACGATGTATCCCGCATATAGCAGGGTAGGCAGAGGGAATCTAGTGTTAAGACACTCCGTTCCCCACTTTTCGCCGAATTGAGGCATTGCGTGTTGAGTGCCGGAACTCAACGCCGCGCTTTGCCTTGTTACCAAACCCAGAAAATGAAAAATTCAATTTCCTGGAGTGGGAATCAAACCCACAACCTGTCGCGTTTACAGTCGCACGCTTCTGCCATTGCGCCACGACAGGAGATAAAAAAATCTATTTTTAAATGTTAAATTATTCTCATTTGTCCATTCTAGCATGACAACATGGCGTTAACTTCCGGCACATAACACGCAATGTCTCTTTCAGGCGGAAAGTGGCTAACGGAGTGTCTAAACACTAGGTTCTCTCTGACTAGCCTGTTATGTTATAAAGCGCATAAGCGCTTATAAATACACCAGACATATAATTTTATCCAGACAGTCTTAAATATGAAGTAAAAAAGATCTTATTAAATGAAAGCAGATATTCCAACTAATTCACTTTGTGGAGGTCACGAACAAAATCTCGACCTTGAAAGAGATTACACCTACATTTCTTCGCTAAAAATGTCGCCTATTTTCGGGCAAATAAACAAGAATTTCAGGTATTTTCACAATGAAAAATTTTACGAAAATCCTTAGGGAAAGGTTTAAAAAATGTATAAAACTTGACACCAGTACAGTTAACAATTTCCTACTTGTTTGAAGATGTGTGTGGGCTTGTCTTTGTAGCTTTATGCATTTCCCTTATATAATATACATACATACATAGCTTCACGCAGTATCCAGTATATAGCAGGGTAGGCAGAGGGAACCTAGTGTTAAGATACTCCGTTCCCCACTTTATATAATATAAATAGCCGTAAATGTCAGGAAGATAAGCAGAGAGACTCTGAGACTCATAAGACAAAACGCGCCGAATTTCACTCAACATGCGATGTATCGAGTACGGGTGGAAAGCGGCGAACGGAGTGTCTTGACTCTGAATTCTCTGTGGCTGCTATGCGTCCCTGCTATGCGGGATAAAGTGTGAGTAAAACTGACGCCGAATTAAATGCACTAAAAACTATAATTATTATGAGTAACTCGAAATTACTGGTCAGATCCTAACTGATTTTAGATGGTATCATATAAAAAGCATTAGCTATCATACATAAAAGTATCATTCAAATTGGTTCGACTCAGAAAAAAATTCAATTGAATTGAAAACATCTTCCTTCTTTGAAATCGGCTAAACATCAAAACAATCAATCTTTCAGTATACATTTACAAATCTTAACATTATGTTCTTGTTATTTCACAAATACTATAACAAAAGAATAATTTCTATTGAACTATATAAAAATTTGGCAACACCACCGACTCTTATTAAAAAAGTCCGTAATTATGGCAACCCTTATCCGGCTTTCGAAATAACATAATTTGTTCGAAACACCTATAAAATTATTGAAACTTTGTATTTAATCACTTTTAAAATTTTAAATTCAGTTTGTAATTTTAATTTTAGTATTGTTTTAAGTGCCTTTGAAAATGTCAGCGAAGTATAAGTAAACAAATAGTCACCTATTGCATAGCGATGCTAAGATTTGAATGTTATTCAGACTGCAAACGCGATTGGGTGTGTGGTCGGTTCTTTCTTGAGGGAATTATTATATTTAAAATATTTTTATTTGTTTTTTAACTAAGATATAGTGCGGTGTTGAGTTCCGTTATTCAACACGCAATGTCCTGAAAAAGAGTGTCAATTAGAAATTAATAAAATTTATTGTGAGAATTGCACACAGTGCTTATGTGGTTAAGCCTTCGCTTAGGATAATAATAATGCTTAACATATTTTGCTTCTAGGATCTGTATTGACAAAACGTGGTATTGAATTCCGCCTTTGAAACATAATCATTCCTCAGAGTGGAAATCGAGCCTATAACCGATCGCGTTTATACTTAGAGGCTGTTTCACTGCGCCACGATGGCCTTGAAAGAAAATTATGTAGAGAATTGAAAAAAAATATCACCAGTGACCAATGGCGAGGAGCCCATACAAGTCGATTCCCACCGGCTTATTATTACTTATAAAAGTCAAAAGGCAACGTACAAATATGTAACAAGTCAAAGTACAAATATGAGACCTAAAAAAAAGCTCGCCAGTAAAATGTAGAGCTCGATAAAACAAAGTCAAACAAGGTGTGAGTGTTAAAAAAAATGTCACCAGGAAAATATTGGGCATAAAATTGCAAAAAAATAAGATCTGACATCTTATAGACCTCAAAAAAAAGGTCATCGCGAAAATTCTATAGTGAAATTAGGATACCTTGACATTCTAAACCGATATCCCTAAATTTACCGGATTGCTTAACTAAAATTATCACCCCTAATCACTGCCACTACCAAGATAGTGAAATCAGAAATAAATAATATTACTTTTTTCAAAAAACACGTATACTTACATATCCAAGCGATCGCATCTTAGACTATAAGAACAACAAGGGTTAGTAAAGACCTTGGCAGTTTTTTCTACTTCGCTTTTTACAGCGTATCGCCTTATTAGCTGTTGTTGTGTGCCCTTAATAATGCATTGCGAGGCTTTCATGTTAACATTGCTATTTTTTTAAAGAACATTTAACATTTATATTAAAAACTGTGAATTTCTTAATATTTCTGTAAAAGTGTGTATGTCGCTTTATAGAAACATGGATGTCAAACCATGGTAGTGTGTATATTATTTATTTTGTTAATTTAATATACTTTTTATGCATTATTTTAAAAAATTATTACCATTCCTCCTCTGCACTCCTTCTCTACGTGAACTATAAGTATGCGAAGTTTCATGCTCCTATGTCCGCGTAATTTTCGTAAAAAGGGATCCAAAGTTTTTGTTTCACGTATTTATATTTTCACTTATAGCATATAGTTACGCGTATATTATGTTCAACTGATGTCAATGTGGCGCGGTGGAATAAATCTGACTGTTCATTCGTTGGATGTGACTTCAATCTTCAATTGAAAGATTAGATAATTGCATTTAAATAGTTTTAGTGTGACAATATGGAACGTTGGACTCCGCCATTGATAAAGAACACAATATATTGAATTTAATCGGGAAATGAAGGATAGAGTTCTTTTGACACTAGTTTCTCTTTACGTTTCTTTTAGACTACAAAAATCGTTTTTTAAAAAAAGTAAGTATAATATTATAATGTTTTAGTTCCCTAATCTGATTAAAACTCCCTAAGCAAAATTACACCATTTAGCGTAACATAACACTGCGTATCACACAACACTAAAATCTCTTTTGCTTTCAACACGCACAATATTTAAAACATCCAAATTAATTAAAATGTAAGAGAACAATACATAATACAATAAATAATATATTACTTTTACGCTTTCTACCATACAATTTATATTATATGCTTATTTGCTATAATTATCCTGTAGGCGTATTCTAGATTAACTTAGGCACAACTGCTAACTTAGTTTCTAATGTTTATCTTTTGCGGTCTCATATGTCGTGTGGAGAGATAGTTATGTGATAATCCTACTAATATTAGAGACTATCGTGGCGCAGTGGAAGGGTCTGATTGTAAATAATTAATGAAGTTCGGTTTCCACTCCGGGGAATTATTTTTTTCGACATTATTTTCATTTCTTCGCTCTAGTAAGACACTGTGCGGTGTTGAGTTGCATCACTTAATACGTAATATCTTAGTTTCGGACGACTACATACATAGCTTCACGCTGTAGGCAGAGGGAACCTAATGTTAAGACACTCCATTCCCCATTTTCCGCCGAATTGAGGCATTGCGTGCTGAGTAGCGGAACTCAACGCCACGATTTGCCTTGTTACCAAGCCCAGGAAATGAAAAATTCCATTGCCTGGAGTGGGAATCGAACCCACAACCTGTCGCGTTTACAGTTGTACGCTTGTGCCTCTTCGCCACGACAGGTGTGAATCTGCTACTAATATTACAAAAAATGTTTGTGAGGTACTTCCTCTGAGAATTTTTTTTTATTATATAATGTTAACTTAAATTAAAAGCTATTTTCTAACTTTTCTCCATTCCCAACCTCTAGAGCATACAAACAATCTCAACGTAGCAGTCGCGCTACGACGACAATAGGCGACCGCAACCGCAGAGAAAATCTGTTCCTCGCAGTCGGATTAAATGTATATACTTGTGTTAAAATAAATACATAGTATATGAATAATATTATAAATACAAAAGCTTTTGAAGATTCGGTTTGTTATTCTTTCACGCAAAAACTACTGAACGGATTTAGATGGAACTTTACATTATAACAGCTTATGCATCAGAATTATATATATAGATTTCGATTTATAAAGATTTTGAGTAATTTGGCCCTAACTATAGTACAGTATAGATAGTACAGTAGATTTATACCATATAGCAAGATAGTCAGAGAGAATCTAGAATTCTTGACATTGTATGTAGAATTCAACTAACCTTTAAAATTAAATGTTAAAAATTACAGAAGCGACGAAATACTCGTATATACTAGTAGCCCCGGTGACGCGTTAACAACGCGTTGTCTTTAGCAATGTATGTATATGTCACTTTATATAAACATGGATCTCAAGCCATGGTAGTGTGTGTAACATTTATTTTATTAATTTAATGTACTTTTTATGCATTATACAAAAAAAACAGCATTTTGCAGTCCTTCTTTATATAAACTGTAAGTGTGCCAAGTTTCATGCTCCTCCGTTCGTTTAATTTTCGTAAAGAGGGTATAAAGTTTTTGCTTTACGTATTTATATTATTTGGATTACAAACACTTTTCAATAACCAATCAACCAATTTCTATTAAAAAAAAAAACAATATTTGAACCCCATTAGACTAACTTTCAGTTATATCGTAAATTGTAATTAACAATCTGTCATGGACAGACAGTATTAATCATTCCCCCCGCTCGGTTATTGTTAGCAAGCCTTCTGTCAAATGGTGAAAGCAAATTTGTTACTTTCAAGATAAGTCACGGTATCCAAAACTTATTTTTTTCACGCTTAAAAGGGTTTTCAGAGAGTACCTAGTGTTAAGACATTCCATCAGAATTCGAGACGAAATTCATAAGCTAAAACTGTTTTTAAATCTCGTATATTCATATTAAACGTGAATAAATTTATAAGTCGTAATGTATACCTTATATGGCAGACATTGTTAAGTAAAATTTTAGTAATATTAATTTTGTTTTTGCTTCTTTTAGCTTCACTTTATTCCGCATTTATCCCGCATAAGACGGTAGTCAAAGAAACGTGTGTCAAGGCACCGTTGTACAATTTTCGTTTTAAATTGAAACCTCGTGTGTTAATTGCCGGAATTCAACGCCACGCGTCTTACCAGAACAAAAAAATTAAAATAGTTTAAATATATTTTTTCCTCCAAATAGAAATCGAACCCACAACCAATAGTTTTTACAGTAAGACTTCTATCCACTGCGCCACTATGACCTCCATTGTGTCTATAAAATTGATTTTCATTGATATCATCAAGGCAACCTTTCTCTAAACAGAATCCAATGTTAAATAACTTAACCTGGTTCCTATAATGTTATGTCAACTTAGCTAATGCCAGAAGTAGGTCGATAGCTTTTATTTTACTGTGAACTTTAGAAGACGCCTGTGGCGCAGTGGGGCAGGGTCTGACTATAAAAGCGAGTGGTTGTGGGTTCAATTTCCACTTGGGATAATCATTACATTTAAGTCACATTTATTTTCCAGTTCTGATGAGACAAAACGCGACGTTGAATACCAGCACTCAACACGCAACGTTTCTATTTTGAGCAGAAAGGGCTGAGGCATAGGGCGGAGTATCTTGACACTAAGCTCTTTCTGTCTACAGTGACAATGTTGCAAATAGGAGATGCGTTAATCTTTTTGCTTCACTGACTTCGTGATATTGAGAAACAAAACATTCAGATAAATCTCGTAAAACAAGTTTTCACTCATCGAGACTGGAAAGAATTAAAAATCCTTAAAGTATGCAATGGAACACCTTCTGGCTGAAAACGCGATAGTTGATGTCGATTCAAACTCGCTCAAAACGAATATATTTAAATAGACGTAGGCAGGTCGGTAGTCGTAGTAGTAGGGCAGAACCTTAACTAGCCAAAAAAAAATCTATAAAAATTCATCTTTCAAGTAATATTTACTGAAGACAGGTCAAAGTTCGTCCAATTTAGCCTACTAAGTAAGTTTTACTAGTAAATCAGTAAATTGATACTCGACCTACATCTCTCACGGACAGGGCTAATAGTTATTAAACTATTTTCCCTTTCCCGCTAATGAGACAAAGCGCGGCGTTGAGTTCCGCCACCCTACACGCAATATCTCAAAATTGAAATTATCATTTTCTTTCAAATAATATTCACTAAAGACAGGTCAAAGTTCGTCCATTTGAGCTGCTAAATAGCTTTACTGGTAACTCAATGGAAATGCACTCGACCTACTTCCCTCTTGGGGACAAGGCTAGATATTAGTTAGTACTCCACATTGGAATTGGAGTTTGAGATTTTGTAACAATTCATTAATGAACAATTTGGCGCAGTGACAATATTACGGAGGTCAGCCTTTCGGAGGGATGCGGATTTTTTAAACTTTACCCCTTTTTCAAGACTTCAAAGATCGGATTGTTTAATTTTTTTAGAACATGTAAAATTTATAATTTAACTCCTGTCATTGCGCAGAGACACAAGCGTGTGACTGAAAACGCGACAGATTGTGGGTTCGATTTCCACTCCAGGAAAGTAAAAGTTAGTATTTTCATTTCCTGGCCTTGGTAACAAGGCAAAACGCGGCGTTGAGTTCCGCCACTCAGCACGCAATGTCTCAATTGGGCGGAAAGTGGGGAACTGAGTGTCTTAACACTAGGATCTCAGGTTGCCTCTGCCTATCCTGCTATATGCGGGATACAGCGTGAAGCTAAAAAAAAGCAATCAGAGACATTCAGGTAAAATGGTATTTAAATAATGTGAAAACATAATTTAAAGGTAAAACTTAAAATTAAAAATGCCATAAATAGTATATAAAGAATAATATGATAAATAATCAACTTATATATCAGGTTTCTCTTTATCCGGTTTTCGTAGGAAATTTTCGTTCTCCTCTCTTAGTGCGTAGAGGCACTGCTCCCCAAGCCTACACGCACAATTCCAGTTATCTAGCCAGTAGTTTCGTCTGTACCTTATCAGTCACTCCGTACCACACGCATTTAATATATAAGTATATAGATTCACGTCAGATATTCACATTTTGGGAGTAAATATTAAATACATACGTACATTATGTAAACATGTAACATGAAAACCGTAGCGAGGTTTCCTGAAGGGCCCATCATTACTCAGCCGGCCCCTACCAGCCTAATGACTATAATTACACAGCTTGACCCGAGATAATATTTAATAGATGTTGAAATTGTTATTGGACATCGAACATTTTAATTGAAACATAAAAATTGTAGATGTAGCTAGTTAGTTTTTGACTAATTGCGTTAGTAGCAGGTTCAAATTTATTAAAGGACTTCAATAATGAAGGTGAGCCATTTTTGATCATTTTTTTTATATGATAGCGCTTCTGATGTGGTCCCATTTAATTTTAGTTGAGATCTGACGAGTAGTTTGTGAGTTATTCGTAATAATTGTGTTTTAAAGTGCATTTTTTTAATGCGGTTTTTTTGTTACAATCTTAATCATTATAGCACATGCTTTATCTCGACACTACATTAAAAACGCAAAGACGGTATTCACTTTTCGTCCAAAATAGTGACTGCGTGTCGAGTCGCGAAATTCAAGGTCGCTTTTTGTATTATCAAAGTAAGAAAAGGAAATAATGACTGTACTTTTCATCTCCTTTGAGAGGGAATCAAACACACTACCAGTCGCGCTTAGCTTAGTTAGACGTCAAAAACGGACGGAGTGTCTTCACACTAGGTTTTCTTTCACTGATCTTGCTGAGCCGGATAAATTGTAAAGTTTGTTTTTAATTTTTTTTCAATTTACTATTTAATGACTTATTTAATTACCACAAGTGAAGCTACATAAAAAAAGCTAGCCTATATAAAATTATATCCAACATAACTATATAAACTAACCTGCGGCAAATGTCGAGACTTCCTCGGCGCCGGTGTTTCGTTGCCAGATAAGCACTTTCCGTTCGGAAGAGCGCTCTTTATCTCTTCCTTTTTCTCCGGCAGCCGTATAGGTATGTTGTGTTTCTCAAAATAACCATTCTGTATCATTTGGTCGAGGGACACCTCTAGTTCGCGAACTGCAACCACTTTTCTGCCACACACCGGATCGTCGATAACCATCTTCCTGCAACCTGACACCTCTGAGAACTTCACTATTTTCTTGTTCTCTTCTTTTTTGGGCTTTTTCTCTTTTTGCGGTGGATCCGTTGTCCAGTACTTCGCGTTCCGTTCGGTTAAACGCAACGGTTTACATACTGCTACGTTTTTAGGTCTCTCCCTAATAATTCTCGAATCGTTGGAGTTAACTCGTCTTTCCTTCAACCTGATTTCGCTACGATTGGTATTGGTATTGATATTGGTATTAGTTGTTTCAATACGCGTCGGTTTGTATATATCATAAGATTCTCGCGGCCTCCTTCGTTCAGTGTCGATTCTGAAGTCGTAATAATCTTTCTTATATCGACGACTTCGATCATCGTTGTAATAATTGCTTCTTGGTAGCGAATTAAATTTGGTATCATAACTGGACTGTAAGTTCAAATATTCTGGTCTAATTGGCCTAAATAATGATAATCGTCCCTGAGCCTCATCAAAATCTGAGTAAATATCTTCAAAAACGTAACCATTTTTCCGTCTAGGTCGTTCGATTGGGTCGAAACGTTCAGCTCGAGTGCGATTTTCTGAATGTTCTTCGAATCTGGTGTCATGTCGTCTCCTCCTTTCATATTCGTAGTCGACATCTAAATGTCGGTCATAGAGTAATCTCTCTCGTGAGCCGGCCATCCTTTTATTAGCTTTCCTGGAAAAGAAAGATTGCATTTTAATGAAGGCTTTATATAACACGGATGGAGGAAATCCTTTTATTGAACTGAATATTTTCAAAGATAAGCAATAAGGAAGGTCTAAGGAAGCTTGTTATTATCCTTTGTAATCAGGTATTATGGTTTCTCATTGTGTGAAAATAGACTGTACCCACTGTACTGTTTTATTTTTTTTATTTTTCTTATTCAAGTACAGACCGTTGTGGCGTATTGTGGTGAGACAGCGTCTGACAGTAAATGAGATTAGTTGTGGGTTCGATTCCCACTCGAAGAAATGGTTTAAATTACTTTCATATCTCCGCTCTGGTAAAATTAAGCGCGGCGTTGAGTTTCGCCAATTAAAATCACGAATTCAGGCAGAAAACACCAAACAAAATGTTTGAAAAATGTAAAGCTGTATTTTTTGTTGTATTCAAGTACTTTTTTTCTCCTTTATGAATTCATTACTAACATTCATCACACATATTTTGAGCAATGAAAAGATTTTAAATATATAACTATCAATATGCACTTGGAAGTGTACCGATTTTGTTTATTGAGGCCATTGTAGTTCAGTGGGCTAGTTTAACCGTAAACACGAAAAGTTATGGGTTTGATTCCCACTCTGTGATTGATTTTATTTAAAAGCCCTAGTAAGACAAAACGCGACGTCAAGTTCCGCCACTCAACACGTAACGCCTCGATTTTGGGCGATGCAGAGCTTGTTTTGCCAAAACAGCCGCTTTATATATAGAAATATCTCAAAATCCCTTTATAAAAAAATACCGTAACGACAATATAAAATAACGAAATTGTCAGCATTATCTTGTTAGCTTCGAACAAGCTACAACCCATTTACATATAAGATCCAATTAATTCGAGCGCTGCACGCCGCGTGTCATACTGTGTAATTGAATAATATTTGTTAAAGTGAAACTCGTGTAACCAGGCTAGGGAAAATTGGCCTACTTTTGCATCACATATATATGTATGTATATATATTTGTAGATAATATTTAAAATAATTAAAATATTATTTTTAACGTATTTTATAGTAATAAGCGAAAAGACATGAGACATGAGATATGTAAAAAAAATCCTAACTGTCGCGTGAAATACGCGTTTCCTTAGTATCGTATAAGAATATGTCACTTTATAGAAAAATGTCTTGGACATACGAATAGTAGTAGTGTGTGTAATATTTATTTTATGAATTTTATAATTAATAAATATTTAATTTTAATTAAAATTTTAACAAAGACAGAAAATCGACTTCAATAAAAATACACTAAAGAATTATTACGAATAACTCAAAAACTACATGGCAGATCTTAACTAAACTTAGGTGGATCTTAACTAAACTATTATATGAATAAAGAATTATCAAAATTGGTTCACCCAGTAGGTTTTATTTCTACTTAAAACGGATTGCATGTACGCTAATGAAATTACTGACAACGTGATACTCCACTAAGCTCTTTGATCATTTTGTATGCAGAATTTAAATTAAATTAATTGCTTAAAAATATATATTAGCTTGCTCCAAATAAATGAACATTTGAATAATAAAAATAGACATATACGATATTTATATACGATGAGTGTAGATCTCAATACCTTTACCTCCCACAGCAAAAACACAAGCAAAAACTTTATACCCCTTTTTACGAAAATTACGCGCACGGAGGAGCATTAAATTTAGCACACTTATAGTTTATATAGAGAAGGAGTGCAGAATGCCAACATTTTTTTTTAAATAATATATCAAAAGTATATTTAATTAATAAAATAAATGTTACACACATTACCATGGCTTGTACATGCTTATATAAAGTGACACATACGTTGATAGGCAACGCGTTGTCAACGCGTCAACGGGTACACTAGTCTACTTAAAAAACTAATTTCTAACACTAAACACTGATTATGATAAACTGTCCCTGTAAAGCTAAAGAAGTGGCTTTTATAGTATTCAGGCAATACCACTCTAGTTAGGTTATTTTCCATCTACCTTACAATACTTACAATTTTCTTCAAAAAAATACTAAACTATTTAATATACTAGCAAATGTATGTAATTATGACAATAAGGAATACAATTGTGTACAAAAACTAGAAAAGCTCTTAGGTAAGACACATCGCGGCGTTGAGTTCCGCCACTTAAGGGGGGTTTCTTCTTTAGAAAAAAAAACGAGTTTTTGGGAATTTTTTGGGATACTTTTCTTATAACACAAGCCCCCTTTCCCTTTCAAAGGCGAAAATAATATATAAATTTAGTATTTATTTAGTATTTTTTTTATTTTTCTTGGTTCACATAGAAGAGAAATATATAACGATTACAATGGTATTTAGTTTTTTTGTTTGCGTTGAAAATTACGAGCTGCATTCTGCCTGTCAATTCAAAACAGTAGTTGCACGAATGTGCCAATCAAACGACAGTATGTGATTAAATTTTAATAAAAAAATTAAATATGTAATTAAATAATCTTAAAAATTCGCTAGACTCACTATTTATTTGTACTCTAAAAAAATTCCTGAAGAAACGGTTTTTTCTATCCACCTAAAACAGAATCCCCCCTTTACACGTAATGTCTCGATTTCAGATGTAAAGTGAAGAACGGAGTGTCTTAACACTAGGTTCTTTCTGAATAATCTGCTGTAGGAAATAGTATGAAGCTGTTAAAATCTAAAATATAGTAATTTCCGAGGCCTAGTTTTACTATTGGTTTTTCACCATTCAATATCAATAAAGGAGCTTAAAATAGTAAAAAGAAAGGTATAACAATAGATTTATTTTGCTAACCTTGCAGAAATTGGGGAATGATTGAAAATTATTTAATTTGAACTTGTGACCTAAATAAGCGAAAATCCGTACTGGGTGTTAATAAGTTGATAAATCAAAAATGCATGCTTTTTTAAGCTGGCATTTTTAAAGTTTAGATTTTGTGTGTAAAGTATCTTTTTATGCTATTTAAATATTTATTCACAGAGACAAAGCGCGGCGTTGAGTTCCGCTACTTTACAAGTAATGTTTCGAATTCAACTCGAAAGCAGCGAACAGAGGGCCTTGACACTATGTTCGCTCTAACTATCCTGCTATAGGATATAGGGTAAAACGTGAAAGTGAAGTGAAGTGAAGTTTTTTATTCATCCTATAAATAAAGCAAATCTATACCCCACTTAATATTTTGAAACTGCAAGTCATATCAATATATTAACGCAATAAGTCCGTATCTCCTACCTAATTTAAAATAATTATATTAAAACACTAACTCATATAACAAAAAAATATTTATTAACAATTTTTACGAGACACATAAAAACTCTATTTACCAACAAAAAATATATGAAAAGTATGCATTTATATAACATATCAGTTTTTGTTCAGTTCAGTCAGATCAGTTTTAGTATTTCTGAAACCAGCGTTTATGAGGGTCGCTATACATCGTGTGAATAAAAGTGAAATACTGTAAAGGCGGTACGTATTCGCAATACTCGTATACCAGAGCTTGTGTTTTAGTTTTTTTCGGACTTCTTTGAAATATTCTTTTGAAAACCGTTATTTTTTTGAAAAATTGCTCTTTCTCTGTACATTTGTAAAGATGAAATCTTAAATTGACCCCTGATTTTTGCTTTATATATGATACTTAGTTTTTTTATTGTATGCATAATGATTCTGGATTTTATTCTTATTAAGTCACAGAAGGCTATCGTGGCGCAGTGGGACAGCGTTTTACTGTAAACGCGATTGGTTGTCAATACATACTCGGGGAATAATTGTATTTAAATTATTTTCATTTCACTACTTTAGTTGGAAAAAAGCGGCGTTGAGTTTGCCCCAAAAAGTTTATTTAGCAGCAAAAAATAATGAATATGCATATATCATATACATATCAGCTTATTTCCAAAAACCAGCATTTATGAGGGTCTTCTTTGAAATATTCTTTTGAAAACTGTGAATATTTTGAAAATTGCTCTTTCTCGGTGCTACGAGTATTTGTAAAGATGAAATCTTAAATTGACCTCATCGTGGCAATGTTAGGAATTAAATGCTAAATTCTGCTACAAAATATACGTTTCTATATGAATATATGTATATCGTGTCGCATTCATATATTCATCATTTTCTGGGTTTGGTAACAAGGCAAAGCGCGGCGTTGAGTTCCGCCACTCAGCACGCAATGTCTCAATTCGGTGGAAAGTGGGGAACGAAGTGTCTTTACACTAGGTTCCCTCTGCCTACCCTGCTACATGTGGGATACAGCGTGAAGCTATGAAATGAACAAACATAAAAAAATACAATTAAATTAAGAACCCCTTCCTTTTTTCCTAGTCGGTTAAATTCTAAATATAATTTAGTATTAGATTCCAGTACGGTCATATTTATTCACTAGACTTGCCTTATCGCTGACGCAGTGCGGTATGAAAAGTTAACCATCCAGATAAATCTTATCACGAATATTTTACAAATAAATGGGTAGGCTTTATTCTTAAAATGGAAAAAAAATATTTCATAATTATAAAATATATATATATATATAAAAAATAAAATCAATAAATATGGGTTCTCTCAGAAGTTACATTACAGTTAGTATTATGCCTTATAAAATAATTCAAGATCAGCCCAGTGAGGTAATGGCTGATTGTAAAGGATTAATTTTAGGTTCGATTCCCACTCCACAGGGGAAATATTGTATTTAAATTACTTTCATTTCTTTGCTCTGGTTAATAAGAACCGCGGCGTTGAGTTCCGCCACTCAACGCACAATATATCAATTTCAGCTATAAATAAGAGAACGGAGTGTCTTGACACTAGGTTATAAACTACTATATGAAAAAAAGGGTGAAGCTGTGAAAAAATAAAATATAATTATGGTTAGAGAAAACCATAAAATATATACGTATACATTTTAAACATATTAACGCTAACGCCATCGTGTCTAGAGTACTTGTAGTAGTTGAGATGGAAATTATACTCAGGGAATATTTTTTACAATATTTTTAATGTAACCTACATTACTGTATGCTCAACGCACTAGGTTCAACACATATCTTTTTAATGGGCAAAAAATATTTTTAAAGAGAGTATAGTGACTTATCCCTTACCTGATGTCAGAAATCAAAATCAATTTTACTCCAATAGGCTATTATTACAAGCACTTTCGAATCGTCAATTAACATAAAGATGTCAGTATGGTCAGTCGTACCGGAAGCTACCTCCGGTGAAGAAGGCAGTTCTGCTGAAAAGAGCTGGCAAGAAACTCAACAGTTGCTCTTTTCAAATATAATTTTACAATATGGTAAGCTTAATGAGTATCAAATTTAATTTCATATATTAAAATGATGGGAGGAATAAGTGAAATTAATAATACAAAAACATTTTTGGAATAAGTTTAAATATTTGAAGGTAACTAGACTCGAACCCGCGCCTCTTGAAAATCCAAACCTTTTGACTACTACTGATTGAGTAGACACGTTGACGTGTAAAATCGTATTGCTATAACTATGTACTCGTATATGTCATTATGCAAAAGTGTATCTCAAGCATCTATAAGAAATATTAGGTTCATGTATTTCTTCTCCATACGAACTTTAAAAATCAGATTTTACACCATCGTGGCGCAGTGAGAATTGTAGGAGGAACTATATTAAATTTAAATTCATTTTTATGCTCTAGAAGGACAAACCGCGGCGTTGATTTCCACCAGTCTACACGCAATCCCTCGAATCCATGGAAAAGTAAGGACAGTGTCTCTTTGACTACTGCACTATGCGTAAAAAATCTATGTCAAATTTCATACTCCGCCTCATAATTTTCATAAAAAGGGGTACAAAGTGTTTTCCTTCACGTATTATAATAATGATGATTCGTCGAAATCAAAGGCAGAAAATTTCATAATATTGTTACATAGTAAAAAGTGAGCTGACTGTGTTTACGACGTTGCTTTACGATGCGAGACAAACTTACATAAGCCGGATAGCTATGAAAGATATTTGCAATTATTATCTTTTATGCTTATATTTTTTTCGTGATTTCGTGACTTGACAATAAATTTATTACTATTTTTTTTTTTAGCTTCACGCTGTATCCCGCATATAGCTGGCAGGGGGAACCTAGTGTTAAGACGCTCCGATCTCTTACAACAATTTCCGCCGAATTGAGGCATTGCGTGCTGAGTGGCGGAAATCAACGTCGCACTTTGCCTTGCTACCAAACCCAGGAAATGAAAATACTAAACTTTACATTTCCTGGAGTGGGAATCGAACCCACAACCTGTCGCATTTACAGTAGCACGCTTGCGCCTCTGCGCCACGACAGGCGTTTGTATTAGAAATTCTAACAATAAGTAAAATTTAACTCATTATAAATATACAAAAATAATGAAAAATGTCATTTATGTACCTTTACTAGTACGTCCTTTATAATTAAATGAAATTATTTTAACCGGATTAATCGTAGGCCGTCTACCTGTGACCACAGACTTCGTCGAGTTTCCAAAAAAGTATTTCCGTATACAATAACGTATATGATTAATTCAAAGATCTTATTATGTCCTTTTTTCTTCAAGACTTATCTCGCATACCTAATTTTTATTAACTTCACGCTGTATCCCGCACATAGTAGGGTAGACAGAGGGACCTGAGAACTCAGTGTTAAGACAAGTTCTCCTCTTTCCGCCCGAAATAGAGATATTACTGTCGGATCTCAACGCCGCGCTTTCTCCTACTAGAGTTGGTTCATGCTGGGGCTCTGCTCTGCTATGTGATTGCGGATCACAGTAAACAAAAAAAATAAAAATTAAAAAAAGCCTCTGCGATGTATACATTTTCTATTTATCAATACTAGTGTCCCTGTTGACGCGTTAACAACGCGTTGTCTTTAGCTATGTATGTCACTTTATATAACATGGATGTCATATGCGTGGTGTAACATTTATTTTATTAATTTAATATAATATTAGCATTCTGCATTCCTTCTTTATATAAACTATAAGTGTATCAAATTTCATGCTCTTCCGTCTGTTTAATTTTCGTAAAACGGGGTACAAATTCACGGTTCCATAAACGTATGACAATTATTAAAAAAAAAACCCACATGTAATAGTATTTGTGTTTAGAAAGAGTAACAACGTTTCGTTTCTCTTGTTCCAAGCGTTTGAGATTTTGATACGGCTCATGCCCTTTGACCTAAATATCCTATGGTGGCCTAGTTTTCATTGTGACCTCGTTTTTATACATTATGAATAAATACTACTCTAATATCGGCTTATTACTGGTTGTATGGATTTAAATTAGAATGAAATAATAATTTTATTATGGTGGGGAACGGATTAGAGAACGGAGTGTCCTAACACTAGGTTCTCAGGTTCCCTCTGCCTACCCTGCTATGTATGGGATACAGCGTGAAACTAAGAAAAATAATATTATACCAACTTCACATATAGCTGGGCGGTCAGAGATAACTTAGCGTTCAAGGCACTCCGCTTTCTCTGTCTGGCGGAACTCAACGCCGCGATTTGGCATAGCAGAGTATCCTTAATCTAATACTCTCTAATTGTTTAATAAATAAATTAAAAATAATAATTTGTTTCAGGTTTTTTTAGATTCATGCTTAATTCCGCATAGAGGAAGGCGGCGGAGTTTCTTGAAACTGTGACTACCCGTCAAGGTGTCAAATTACTCCACCCTCCAGTTTCCGCCGGTATTCAAGACATTGTGTGTTAAAAGGCAGAACTCAACACCGCGGTTTATCTTACTAAAGTGAGGATAGGAAAATAATTTTAATATAATAATTTTATTGAGTTCTTCTGTATTTAAGCCTTCTGAATTACTTTACATATACAAAACGCTTGCGTTACTAAGTGACTGACAGACAACGTACGAGCGAAATAACTGAACAAAGAAAGCTAAAATTTGGCGTGTAGGCTGTTTGGGGAGTCTAAATGAGCACTAAGGGAGGATTTCTCGAAATACCGACGAAAACGAAAAAAAACGTGATTTTAATTTTTGTAGTGCATGCAAACGAAGTCGCAGGTTATAGCTAGTCAATTTATAAACAGCATTGTTAAGATCAGATAGATTAATTGATCATTCTTCTGATTGTTACATAATCAAAATGAATGAATATTGTGTTTCTATAATATAAAGGTACTATACTATTGTACCATGTTATTATAATATCAATTATATTGTATCGGGCCGTGAATAAGTTGACTGGTTGATAATGCATACTCTTTATTGCAGGCGTTTTTATGCTTAAGTTATACTTGGCGTTATTTTACGAGTATACTTTTTAACTTGAAAGTTTTGAATTTGCTTGAATTTCTATAAATACTGGTAAAACAATTAATTTGTTTATGAAATTGTTATTCATTCCCGTTTGTCTCTTTATCTTTAAAAATATATAAGCATTTAAGATAAAAAAAATGTCACTGCCCATTTTAACTTGACGGAAATCACTCACAACTTAAGGAAAGAATCTAGATGAATATTAGAATAACAAATGGGCACACATTTTATAGGAGAGAGAGATTTTGTGTAATTTGGTCTTAATACAAAAACTAATAACACCACAAATAACTGTCGTGGCGTAGAGGAATACCTGTCGTGGCGCAGAGGCACAAGCGTGCGACTGTAAACGCCACAGGTTGTGGGTTCAATTCCCACTCCAGGAAATGGAATTTTTCATTTCCTGGGTTTGGAAATAAGGCAAAAGCGCGGCGTTGAGTTCCGCCACTCAGCACGCAATGCCTCAATTCGGGGGAAAGTGGGAAACGGAGTGTCTTAACACTAGGTTCCCTCTACCTACCCTGCTATGTGCGGGATACAGCGTGATGCTATGTATGTATGTATGTACAAAAATATGAACCTAATCTATATATAGTAAGTATATAAAGTCTTCATAGTACAATGTTTGAGCAAAATATTGAATATTTGAATTTAATGTGGCGCGTGTCGCAGTGCGGCTCGACGTCTGCCAACTTATTTTATTAATTGACGCTCTTTTATAACTATGCCGGTTCTGTGTAAACGGTCGAATTCTTTACTTCTAGAATAGTTTACTTTGTAATGTTATCTATTCTATTCTATAATTAAGATTTTAACAAATAAAGAAAACTGATTTTGAGGAAACACTAATAAATGCAACTATTACTAATAACTCGAAAACTAATAGAACGATTTTAACTTAGCTTAAATGATACCATATTACAAGCACTAGTTCATCATATAAAAAAAGAATGATCAAATTGGGTAACCAGTAAAAAGTTATGCGGTAACATACATAAAAAAATATAGTACAATTGATAACCAATTCCTTTTATGACGTATTTATTAACCGATTTCACAAAAGATATATCGAAGCGTAGAATTTCATAAGGTCGTCATCGTAGCGCAGTTGGACAGCAAATGACCATACTGACAACGATGGTGGTGGGTTCTGGCCCTATTAGAAAGAATGAGTATCTACTTAAATAAAAAAATATTTATGTTTTTCTTTTCTAACAAAATAAGGTTCAGCGTTGTGTTGAGTGCAACGCATGTCGTGGCGCAGTGGCACAAGCGTGCGACTGTAAACGCGATAGGTTATGGGTTCGATTCCCACTCCGATGTTAGTATTTTCATTTCCTGGGTTTGGAAACAAGACAAAGCGCGGCGTTGAGTTCCGCCACTCAGCACGCAAAGCCTCCATTCGGCGGAAAGTGGGGAACGGAATTGTTGTAAGAGAACGGAGTGTCTTAACACTAGGTTCTCAGGTTCCCTCTGCCTACCCCGCTATATGCAGGATACAGCGTGAAGGTAAAAAAAAAGAAAAAAAAAGTTGAGTTTTTTCAAGTTAACACGCAATGTTTGTGCAACGTGCAGCGATCTATTATATATTTCATTGAAAACAATAATTTGCTTTTTTTGATTATTATTCATAGTAACGTTTATGTTCAAAATACAATATCAAATTTTCATTAACCCACTTTATTTAGACAAAGTGCAGCGTCAGGTTACCAAATTGTTAGCACTTATTGCTTTCTCATTCTGACTATATATATATTCTGCCGAAAGAGTAAAATTCAATTTATTTTATCAGTATAATATATATCAGTTTACATCTAGCGCGGCGTTAATTTTCGTCATTTACTATATAATGTCTGAAAAATTGACATTCAGCAGAGAACGGGATCTATATTAAAAAAAACTATTTTCACTAAATTTCCGCCAAAGCCTTCCTGAAGGAAATTCAGGAAAGTCAAAACGATATTAGAACCGATGTTAGCGAAAATGCGGTTTTAACCCTGATTTATGAAAATGCCACCTCAACAAATAAATGTGCCTTGTTTGATATAAGGGGAATGTACATGTATATGTATATACGTGTGTATTTATTAGGGGCTTAAATTAATTTTAGTTTATTTTTAAACGTGCGACTGTAAACGCGACAGGTTGTAGGTTCGATGTAGGAATCGAACCCACAACTTGTCGCGTCTAGGCAATTAAATTTTTCATTTCCTGGGTTTGGTAACAAAGCAAAGCGCGGCGTTGAGTTCCGCCACTCAGCACGCAATGCCTCAATTCGGCGGAAAGTGGGGAACGGAGTGTCTTAACACTAGGTTCCCTCTTCCTACCCTGCTATATATGGGATACAGCCTGAAGCTAAGTATGTATGTATGTAGTTTATATTTACAGTTTCAATCTTTATCCCGCACGTAGTGCCAAGTCATTCCGTTGTCTTACCAGAGTAGAGAAATAAAAAAAACGAGTGGGAATCGAACCGACAACCAATTACGTGTACAAACGCTGTCGCAATAAGCCACGATTCACATTATTAAGATTTTTACAAAAAAAAGGAAACCGACTTCAAAAAATTGCACTAAAAAGTAAAATTATTAGGGATATCAATAACTTCTCGTCAAATCTAAACGAAATTTAAATGGCGCTACATGAGAAGCTCTATCAAATAAAATAAGAATCATCAAAATTGGTTTACCTAGTAAAATGTTATGCGGTTACACAATACAATTGAATTCTTCTTTGTTTTAAATTGCTATAATATTATTATTTAACTACAGTAACTAAAGTACAATAAAAGTAATTCTACACACGTTAATCTATCTCAAATATCTTGCAAGGCCCTGATATTACAACATAAATAGCCAAAATATTACATTCCTTCTAATAACTTCGTTTGTTCTGATTTATGGCATTATAAATACGTATGAGGTTGTCGTGGCGCAGTGGGCTAGAGTCTAATTGTAAGAAATGGTTGTGAGTTCAATTCCCAATTGGGGGTAGGATTATATTTTATTATTTTGTATTTTTCCTCATACATACATAGCTTTACGCTGTATTCCGCATATAGCACGGTAGGCAGAGGAAACCTAGTGTTAATACACTCCGTTCCTCACTTTCTACCGAATGGACGCACTGCGTAACACTGGTGTAACTCAACACCGCGCTTTGCCTTGTCACCAAGTCCAGATAATGAGGAAATGAAAATACTATATTTCCTGGAGTGGGAATCGAACCTACAACCTGTCGCGTTTACAGTCGCACGCTTGTGCTTCTGCGCCACGACAAGCTTTATTTATTTTTTCAATGCCTTATAATTTGGTATATTATTAAGGTAACATTAAAACCCAAAATATATTGCCAGCAAATTTGTCTGAATACCTCGTAAAAAGGAGACAGTATGAAATGAGTATCAAAGGCTGTCGGCGACGTGGATAAATGGATCCGAGACGTACAAAAACGATGTTGTGCTGAATTATTTCTGTTATTCTACCTAAATATATACAAATGCTTTTTATTATAATATAAAAAAATAGATACTTTTACTGACTTCAAAAAAAAATGGGGGAAGTTTTTATGTGTACTAGGTAATTTTGATTATTATATTTTATTATAACATATGATTGCTAGTGCTTCTGATGTGGTCTCGTTTAAATTTAGTGAAGATCGGGCGAACGGTTTTTGAGTAATTCGTAATATTGTTGTCTGTAGTTTATTTTGGGTCGCAAGTCCCAGGCACAGCCTTGAGCTCCTCTCCTTGAAAAGCGATAGTCCGGTACCCGCACGATTAATCTATGGATTGCTAAGCAACTGCTTCCTTTCACGCTATTTATTACATACATACATAGCTTCACGCTGTATCCCGCATATAGCAGGGTAGGCAGAGGGAACCTAGTGTTAAGATACTCCGTTCCCCACTTTCCGCCGAATTGAGGCATTGCGTGCTGAGTGACGGAAAATTGTAAAATGTTTACGAATTTACTGTACGTATAACGGTATAGGCGAAGAGAACATAGTGTTGAGACAATAGATCTAGTATTTAGTATTTGACTTTCAAAAATGAGGCATGTCACTTCTTTTTTTATCCAATTAATCCTTTGCACTTGACCTAAAAAAGCTAGCAAAAACAAGATATATGTATATATTTTGTAGCATGATAACCTATATCCTATCATATTAGGTATTTGTCAATTCATTCGCTAAATTGACTAGCAAGCCGAGTATGCGGAGGCTATTTCCTTTCAATACGATTTCTGTCTCCGGCCTCTATATGTGCTTCATGCCGAAGAGTCATAACTCATATCTTATTTAAAATTTTAGAATTTGTTTATTTAAAACGCAGCGTTGAGTTCTGCTTCTCAACACGCAGTTTCAATTTCGGATCGAAAGTGAACAGTGTGTCGTTTAACGCTTTATCCTGTAGTAGGGTAGTAAAGAGAGACTATAATGTAAGACAATATACTCCGTTCTCTGCTTTCCTAACTTAAGCAATGGCGTGTTGATTGGCAACTTAACGCCCAACGCTGCGCTTTGTCCTTAAAGTTTTCCTTGTACATACTTACTAAGCCCTTTCTTAGAACAAAGAGATCAAAAATATGTTATAGTAGATATGTAATATATTATAATGGACAAAAACAACTCTCCTAATCAGAACAGAATAGACATTATTAAATTAGAGTATAAGCTAAAGAATGGTTTAAATATAAATAGCCTTACAATTTCGCTTTCTCCCAGCAATCGAACCCACAACCATCGCGATTAAAGTCGGGTCACTGCGCTAACTAAATGTATATATGTCTAAAACAATGATCTAGACAAAATTTGAACTCTACACCCCTGGTTTTTGTCGTAACTCAACCCAGTAAAATAACGGAAACTATACAACATTGAGACCATCGCGGCGCAATTGAACAACTGACGTGATTGGTTTTGGGTTCGATGTCTACTCAAGAGATTGATTAAATTCCTATTCTTCCATTTCTCCGCTCTGATAAGACAAATCACTGCGTTGAATTCTGTCGTCACATACATAGTCCCAATTTTAGATGGAAACTGGAAAAAGAAGTGTGTTGACACTAAGTTCTATTTGGCTACCATGTACATACATACATACATAGCTTCATGCTCCCGCACATAGCAGGGTAGGCAGAGGGAACCTAGTGTTAAGACACTCCGTTCCACACTTTCCGCCGAATTGAGGCATTGCGTGCTGAGTGGCGGAACTCAACGCCGTGCTTTGCCTTTGTTACCAAACGAAAAATTCCATTTCCTGGAGTGGGAATCGAACCCACAACCTGTCGCGTTTACAGTCGCACGCTTGTGCAACTTGCGCTTTCTCTTTGACTACCATGTTATAGTTGAAAAGCGTGAAGCTATAAATATGATTGAAAATTTTATATTCTTTAAGGAAAAACAGGATTTTAAGTTAAGCCTCTTTTACATAAAACTCGCGTATCTCAATCTCACGGTGACATGATAGGCATTTAAAGTAATTCTGATTCCGCGAAAATCCAATAGGAAAATGATGACATCGTATCTATCGAGTTTCATATTTATTATAAAATACCGTATTGATTTTTGTTTGCGATTGCGTTGAAAGAACTGTGTACAAGTTCTCTTGGGTATTATGAATAAGGGAAGTAGTTATGTTTTACGGGCGCGGGGCTGAGTTCCGCCACTTTACATGTAATGTCTCGAGTTTGGGTGGAATGCGGCGATCGCGGAATGTATTGCCATTAAGTTCTCTAAGACCACACTGCGATATAAAGAGTGAGATAAAGGAGAGTCTTGACACTAGATTCTTTGTCTACTCTTTATTATAAGAAAAGCGTGAAGCTGAATTTAATGTGTTGCAAAAAAACACATAAAAAATAAATATCCTACCTTAATAATTGAAGTAGTCATATAAATATTAATATGAGTGATTTGTATCCAGAACCATAGCTTTACCACTAATTCTTGTAATGGCGATGTGTGTAGTAAATACTTATTTCTGTTTTAAATTTGAAAGTCCGTGATAGATAGATGTTTGTTATTCTTCCACGCAAAAACTGCACATAGACTACAATTTATAAAGATTTCGTGTAATTTGGCAATTATATAACAACAAGTATCTAGTATTATGTAGGTATATATAATTTTTAAAATATAGGCACATATTAAAAAAATGGCAGCAAAAAGAGACGTAATATGAACTGGAAAGAACCCCAGGTGCTTCACTGGACACTCAATCTTTAAAAATATCAATATTGGATTGTAAAATTAAATTAAAAAGCGGCAGTCTTACACTTAATATCGCATAGTAGGGTAAACAAAGTAAACCTAATGTTAAGACACTCCGTTCTCCACTTTCGGCTCGAATTCGAGACATTGCACGTAGACTAGCGGAACTAGACGACGTTTTTTGTTACCAAAGCGAAAAAATAAAAATAATTTAAATATAATGATACCCTCGAGTGAAAATCCGGTTCATAACCAGCGCACTTACAGATCATTCCTTCACTTTCATAATGAGGAAACATAATATGTAAGATGTTAACAAAAAATAATACCGACTTCAAATAAAATTATCTAAAAAATGAAATTATAACAAATACCTCAAAAACGTATCGTCAAATCCTAACTAAATTTAAGAAGGACCACATCAGAAACACTAGCTATCATATAAAAAAAAATCATCAAAATTGTTTTACTCAGTAAAAAGTTACGTATAACAATAAAAAAATACAGTCGAATTGATTATCTCCTCCTTCCTATTTTAAAATCGGTAAAAAATGCGTAGAAACACGTGAAAATACCTAAAAATACGTGAAAATCAACACATTAAAAGCTATCTCTCTATCTATATGTACATTTTCACGTATAATATACAAGAACACTTTTAGTTAACGACTAAACCTCTTCAAAGTTCTAATCTAGTGTCTAAATCTGAAGTACAAATGTTACTATAGAATGGAAAACGTGGAACTAAGTATCTGCTAATAGTTAGACGGGATTTATCAAGGCTTAAGAGAAAGCAAAGTGTTGAGT
Source organism: Philaethria dido (assembly GCA_033558755.1). Taxonomy (NCBI): domain Eukaryota; kingdom Metazoa; phylum Arthropoda; class Insecta; order Lepidoptera; family Nymphalidae; genus Philaethria; species Philaethria dido. Next base: position 377,126 of record JAKGSA010000600.1, read on the forward strand.
ATTGTGGTTTTAACAAAAAAATAAGACTGACTTACGAATATTATTACGAATAACTCAAAAACTAGCACAAATGTTACAACAGAATGGAAACAGTCGCGTCGTAGAAGTTAGTATCTGTTAATAGTTTGACGGGATTTATCAAGACTTTAGAGAAAGCAAAGTGTTGAGTGTTCTGATTTTATCAAAAAATGAAAATTGACTTACGAATATTATTACGAATAACTCAAAAACTGCTATAAGTGAGACTACTGAAAGAAAAACTTGGAGCTTAGTATCTGTTAATAGTAAGAACGGATTTGATAAGACTTCAGATAAAGCAAAATGTGTAGTATTTTGATTTTAACAAGAAAAGAAAATCAACTTCAAATATATTGTAAGAAATTTATTATATAATTGCCAATAACTCAAAAACTAGTGCAGATGTTATTATAAAATAGAAAGTGTTGAACTTAGTATCTGCTAATAGCTTGACGGGAATTAAGAGAGAACATGTTAAAATATTAACAAGAAAAAAAAACCGACTTCTAATAAAATGCATTAAAAAGTAACATTATTACGAATAACTTAAACGCATCAAATCTTTAATAAATGTAAATTCTATTGTATATCCTAATGTAAATTTTCCTTTCTTTGAAGTCGGGTAACTAAATGATTGGTCGCTTTTTTACTCTAAAAGTAATATAAGTAGCTTCACGCTGTATCACGCTGTGTCAAAACAGTTTATTCGCCTCTTTCCGTCCGAATTCGACACATTATGTGTTAAGTGACGAATCTTTACGCCGCATTTTGCTTTACCAGTGCGGAGATATAAAAAAATTTTTAATATTTTCATTTCTTAAAGTGGGAATCGAACCCACAACCAATCGCGTATATATACAGTACACTATCCACTGCGCCACGATGACCTCCTTTCATCCACTTTAAGTAGTTCCTAACTCCATACAAACTTCAGGAATTCTAACTTTGTTCCTTTATTATGTTTTCGCAACTTTATAACTGAGTCAGTGCGTTTTAATCGATTACCTGCCAAATGGATTGACTTGTCCTAAATCTGTAAAGGCATTCGATACTCGCTAGCGATAGCGTTTGTTTTGACGTGACGTATTGTTCACGTTATTACGTTAGTGATTATAGTGCAATGCGGGTTTTGATTTTGTTTTTTTAGCTTCACGCTGTATCCCTCATATAGCACGGTAGGCAGAGAAAAAAAGAACCTAGTGTTAAGACACTCCATTCTCTTAAGATTCTCGTTCCCTTCTTTCCGCCGGGTTGAGGCATTGCTGGCTGAGCGGTGGAACTCAACGCCGCAATTTGTTAGGTTAGGTTTTGTGATTTATTTTCTATTTATTATTGAACTTAATTATTTAAGTGTTTAATATTATTTATTAGATTCATAAGATATTCTATGCGCTGTATAGTTATTCATTTTATTAAACGACATCAAAAAAGGAGATTATCCATTTGACTTTTTTATGTATGTTTCCGCAAACTTATTTATGGGTGAACCAATTTTAATGATGCTATTTTTGTTAAAATCTTTATAATTTATTTGTTTCAATTCGTTTTACATAGAAATAATCTTATGCCTAATTCGTTTTTCACATTTCGCCATATAAAATATAAAAAATATATATATATTTTTACTTTAATTAAATATTTACTGTTATTATAATAGTATGGTAAATTATAGATTTTTAATATTTATGTAAATTATAGATTTTTAATAAAAAATATTTTAAAAATCTTCACGCTGTATTTCGCATATAACAGGGTAACCTGAGAACCTAGTGTAGGAGAGGGAACCTGAGAATCTAGTGATAAGACACTCCGTTCCCCACTTTATTAAAAAAAATAAAAAATATATCATATAATAATAATAATAGAATTTGAATCATATTTTATTGTATAAATATAATATTATTTCTTTTTCATTCAGGAAAGTTTATTCGTTTTCGAAGGCAAAATTTTTTATCGCTGATGCCATTTCAGATCATTGAATCTCGCTGCTGATATAAAATGATACATTTATATATTATTTTAAATAGTTATTTCAATAAAAAAATAGTTTTTTATGCTATATTTACGAATATATACAGTAAATATTCAAAATTATTATTATTATTATTTTTTTTTTTATATCAAAATAGAAAAATATTGAAATTTAAACACCATGTATATCATATAGGTACTATATATTGGATTTAAAAATATCAAAAATAACACTATTGGCTTAAAAAATGTAACGAAAGCCAAAAAAAGATAAACCGGACCTATGACTATGAAACAATCGATACTCACCGAACTCATACTCCAAGGCAAATAGAATTGACAAATTACACTCTCCTACTCTCCTCTCTCTGTTCTACGCCAAGTTATCGTTTAAAAAAGACTATTATAATTGAAGACATTAAAAAAAATGAAATAAAACTAGAATTTTTATTATTTTAACATAATTTTGATTGACTTTTTTTTATTTGAATATACAGGGGGTTGATATTTGAGTTTTTTTTTATTTGTTTTTTTTTTTTTTTATTTTAAAATGGCGTCCGAACACTAGCGACCGTCTGGCGGCGCTGCGCCGCGGCGACTGAATATATCCCCTAGAAGGGAGGGTTACTATACTTATGTTTACATCTTAAATGGGGTTGGTGTAGACTAATGTATGCTTAGAGACATCTATTGAATTAGTTAGTTTTCTAACTATATTTAGGTTAAAAAAAATATATCTGTCTATATATTTATATAAAATGGTTACTAAGTGACTGATAAGTTACAAGCGAAATTACTGGACATAAAAAATTGAAATTTGGCGGAATAGAGTAGAAGAGTACTAATAGAAGAAGATTTTATCTACCATGCAAACCATATAATTAGTGAGATCATCATCGAGTGGGACAGCATCCGTACCATAGTGGGGTTGTATGTGCAATTTTCAATAAGGAAATTATATATATAATTAACTTTTTCTCTGCTCTCTTTAGAGAGAAGTTAAAAGGAGGTACCATTTATCTCTCTTTTTACACGTTGCATACTAAAATACACTAATATTTTACCATCCTACTCAGCGTTTTTTAGTGTCATGGCACTCCGTTCTTCGCTTCGCTTTGCCACCCGAAACCGAGACATTTTGAATTGATTGGCATAAAATTATAATAAATATAAACTAATGGTAAAAGTAGACGAAAACATGCACTACTATCATGTTCTACTTACAAATGTTTTTTTCATAAAAATTGAATATTTTCATAGTTATTAGACATAAATTTACGAATGCTATTTTAAAAAGTATACTTTATTGTCCGATCTAATTATTAAAGTACCAAAAAAATGATGATAAAAAGTATGCGTCGGCCAGGAATCGAAATCAAATATAACAACTTGGACTCTAAGAGAATGTAATAAAATAGAATATCAAAAAGTGTGCGTCGGCCGGGAATCGAACCCGGATCAACTGCTTTTTTTTTATCAACTGCTTGGAAGGCAACTATGCTGACCATTACACCACCGACGCCATGAATTCTCATATTAAATATTAGAATACAAAATGTATGAAAACCTTTGAAATATTGAAATAATTGAGCTATCATATATTGGACAGTTGTCCAAATAATCAAAGTTGTTTAAATATTCATAGTGACTTTATTCATGTCTAATGAATATATGTTATAATAATTATTTTTTTATATGTACAAAACGTACTTACGTAGCTTCACGCTATATCTCGCATAGAGGGTAGGGAATCTTAGAGTCAACGCTCTCCGTCCTTCAGTTTTTGCTCGAATTCGAGATATTGTCTGTTAAGTGGCGAACCAAACCATACCTCTGTCTTATCACCAAAGCGGAAAAATCAAAATAATTTTAATATAATTATTCGCTCGAGTTGGATTCCAATCTACTGTTCATAGTATTTTTTTTTAGCTTCACACTGTATCCCGCATATAGCAGAAGGAACCTGAGAACCTAGTGTTACTCCGTTTCCCACTTTCCGCCGAATTTAGGCATTATTGTCCGATATTTTTATTCATCTCTCCCAAAATGTATAGGCTCAGAAGTAAGAAGCTTCGGATCTTTTTTTTTTTTTTAATTTAAGCCATAGTTAAATTACAAAAAGCTAATTCAAACAAATTACTTAACATAATAAAAACATTTTTTTTTAAATTCACGCTTTATCTTCCAATTATTATTATCTATTATATTTTTTAGTGTAGTAGTTTTTCGTTGAAAGAAAACGGAGTGCTTTAACACTAGGTTCTATGGTTCCCTCTGCCTACCCTTCTATATGTGGGATACTATATGCGTGTGTTCTCTATTAAAATATTCCTTTGAAAACTCTCTGTAAATCCTTACTCTATGTTCAATACAAAGAGTACAGACACTACAAGCTACCGGATGTTATTATTAGTCAGTGATTGCAATTGTTGTACGTCAATAGTGGGATCGATTCCGCTTCCGGAAGTTAGAATTCTAACTTCACATCATATAAGTACTTTATGCTCTTTATTTTTAGACTGAAATCCTAGTATTTAAGGAAAACGCCTATTGTTATACAATTTCTTTTAAAATTAGAAGTAATATTATAAATGCGAAAATTATTGAAAATGGACGTTTCTTACTCTTTCAAACAAAATGTTCTGAACAGATTTAAGTGAAACTTTATAGTAAAATAACGTATAGACCACAATTTATAAACATTTTGTGTATTTTTGACATAATATAACGATTAATACATACAATAATAATATTTTTTGTATAAGTATAGTAGGGAATACAGAGAAAAACGAGTTACATAATACCAGTTTCTGGAGAACGGAGTGTCTTGACATTAAAAATATTTTCATTTAGCTTCTATTTTTCTGCCTTCACGAGATTATCATCGTAGATCAATGTAGTGGCGTCGTATTAATCGCTAGCTCTATATCAGGTCGACTGGCGACAATATACCTGTCACTAATAATAGACTGATCTTAGTAAGAAAGGTATGGATAATTACAGCAGCTCCGCACTTTATTTCGCTTAGTAGGATAATCAGAGTCCTAGTGTTAGGACACTCCGTTCACCGCTTTCCACCCGAATTCAAGGCATTGCGTGTTTAATGGCGGATCTCAACGCCTAGTTTTCTTACCAGAGTAGGGAAATAGAAATAATTTATATATACGAGTATTCATTCTTCCTAGTGGGAATTGAACTAATTACGTATGTCGTGGCGCAAAGGCACAAGCGTGCAATTGTAAACGCGACAGTTTTTGGGTTCGATTCCCACTCAAGCAAATGGAATTTTTCATTTCCTGGGTTTGGTAACAAGGCTTTGGTTGTTTGGCTTTGGTTGTTTGGCTTTGGTTGGCAGCGTTGAGTTCCGCCACTCAGCACGCAATGCCTCAATTCGGCGGAAAGTGGGGAACGGAGTGTCTTAACACTAGGTTCCCTCTGCCTACCCTATATGCGGGATACAGCGTGAAGCTATGTTATGTATATATGTACTATTTGTATTCTTGCTAAGTTAAATAAAAGGTTTCTTACCGTAATTTCAATATTAGAATTTTGGTATATGTACCTTAGATATATTCATATACTCGTATATTCATATACATGTAGTAAAAAGCACTTATTTTAATATTACAAACAGACAAAAGAAAATGTTATATATTTATATTTGAACATTTGTATCATGGCGTCGGTGGTGTAATGGTCAGCATAGTTGCCTTCCAAGCAGTTGATCCGGGTTCGATTCCCGGCCGACGCACACTTTTTGTTGTTTCTTTTATTTTGATGTATTCTTTCAAATAATTTGTATTTGAAACGTTTTATGGAGATAGCTTTTAGAATATAAAACTTAGATTAAACTAAACAATATTTTTTTTATGCGTAAAATTCAAATTTTTGAACTTCCTTATTGTTTACATCAGATTTATCTTTTATACTTTAAATTTATTGTATACTTTATGTTTCATTGTGTTCAATCTTTTTCGTACTTTCAAAAATCTATATTTTTTTTATCTTCACGCTAAAACTATTCGAAATAAAAAAAAAACAATTTAAAATTGTAAAAGCTGTATTTGATGCAAGTAAGATGCAATAATTAAAATAGTTTAAATATAATCATTCTCTTAAATGAGAATCAAACTCATTAAATCGTGCTTAAGCCGCGAAGTTAGAAATTTCCACTGCGCTATGACGGCCTCTATTACTTAACAATACGCCGTAATTGTTTCATTATTTTCTTGTTTGCATTTCTTCGTTCGTTCCAACTGTTTTTGTTATTATAAAAAAGCACCTTCAAGCTTTATCCTGCAAAGCAGGCAGTGGCGAGGAATGAATTTTTTTAGTTAGGCAAGCCGGTTAACTAAGGGAAGCCTATGTATATTTAGGGAAGCCGGTATATATTTTAGGGAAGCCGGTAATTTTTAGGAAATCCGATATATTTAGGGAAAGTGGTATAGGATGTCAAGGTATTTAGTAATTTCACTATCGAATTTGGCGATGACCTTTTGTTTTTGGTAGGTATATATGCCACAGAAATATTTTCCTGGCGACCTTTTTTTAGTTCTCAGACCTTTGTTTGACTTTGTTTTTTCGAGCTCCACATTTTACTGGCGAGCTTTTGTAGGTCTCATATTTGTACTTCGAAAAGTTAGGCAAGCCGGTGGGAATCGAGTTGTATAGACGCCACTGATAGCAGAGTAGTGAGCGAGAACCTGTGTAAAGACGCTCTGTTAACACTCAAAACACTTAATATCGGCAAGAACGGACAAATGAACATACTTTAGTTTTATTTAATTATTTATATACAATCATTTCCGCAACTGGACTCTGAACCCACAGCCAATCGTGTTTATATTCGCTAGTCGTACATATCCACTGCGCCACGACCGCATTACTGAGCAATACGCCATAATTGATTCATTAATTTCTTGTTTGCAATTCTTCGTTCATTCCAACTGCTTTAGTTATAATAAAATAAAGCAGTTTCACGCTTTATCCTGCATAGCAGGGTAATTAGAGAATACGTAGTGTCAAGACACTCATACGTACGTACATACATAGCTTCACGCTGTATCCTGCATATAGCAGGGTAGGCAGAGGGAACCTAGTGTTAAGACACTCCGTTCCCCACTTTCCGCCGAATTGAGGCATTGCGTGCTGAGTGGCGGAACTCAACGCCGCACTTTGCCTTGTTACCAAACCCTGGAAATGAAAAAATCCATTTCCTGGAGTGGGTATCGAACCCATAACCTGTCACGTTTACAGTCGCACGCTTGTGCCTCTGCGCCACGACAGGCGACAAGACACTCCGTACTCTACTTTCTGTCCTTATTCAAGACATTGTGTATTAAGTTGCGGAATTCAACACCGCGCTTTGTCATAGTATCACGGACGACTGAACATAATCTAAATTTAACAATTTCCCCAACTGGGAATCAAACGACCATTCGCATATAACGCGACTATAATAGTCATACACATCCACTGTGCTACGATGGAGTTACTTAACAATAGGCCCTAATTGCTTTCATTGATTTGTTGTTTGCATTTCTTCGTTCGTTCCAACTGTTCTTGTTATTATGATATTTTTATTATTTATTATTACTATGTTAGTTAATGCCCGTAACTTTGACTTTAATTTTTTTTTAAAAAAGGTAAAGCTAGTAAAATTTTAATATTTTTTTAATATCTTTGCTCTGGTAAGGCCATTTCGATTTTTGCTATACCTAGTATCTATAGTTGATCTCCTATCTTTTTTTTTGTTCGACAACAAAAGTACTGATAGACCTAAGCAGCTTCAGTTTAGGCACCTATTTTTGTCTCTTAAACTTCTTCATCGGATATTCTTTTTTTTTTTAACTTCACGGTGTATCCCGCATATAGCAGGATAGGCAGAGGGAACCTAGGAACCTGGAACCTGCGAACCTAGTGTTAAGACACTCCATTCTCTTTCAACAATTCCGTTCCCCACTTATTCTAACCTAAAATAAAAATCGGATATTCTAACCTAAAATATAAATATTGCGTGTTGTAGTGGGGAAACTCAACGCCGCAGTTTGTCTTAGAGCAGCGGAAAAGTAAAAATAGTTAGAGTATAATTATTTTTCAGAGTTGGCATTGAACTCAAATGAACAAGTTAGACGCTGTTCTAATGCGTTAAATAGAGCCAATTATACATAATCCATCCAAGCCTCAATGCTAGTATATTCAAATCATTGGAGTTTATCTCTTCTCATAAAATTTCAAAAAAATAATTTAAATAATACACAGTACGAATTGTCATTCGTGCTCGAATAACATTTTTTATTCAACGCTACCCAATATGTGCGGCCCTTGCGGAGGTTGTTGCGGAGGTGGCCCATGCTGCCCATATATCACAATATATACCTGCTGTACGAAGATTTGTTAGCTGGCTTCAATGGAGGCTCACTAAGCACATACTGTTTTATTAAACTTGTATTTTGTACGAATAAAAATGTAGTAAATGTAGAAGTGTAGCTTTACAGGCAAAAAGTTTCAGTCAAATCCGTCCAGTAGTTACGAAGTTTTACTAACGGGAAAACAGGCTAACCCACAAGACAGACATACATAAAAAAATGCTTCTTATATTATTATTAGATAGGTATTATTACTGTTAGGAAACAAGATTAGAAAGAATTTCTAAGTAAGAAGAAAGATATTTCTAAGTAATATATAAATAATAATGTAGAGACACTTATTTACTGTTTTATTATAATACTAGCTATACCCGCAACTTCATCCGCATTAATTAACAAAAAAGTTATATTGTGAATTGTGAATTATTCAAAGACAGCTTAAGTTATTTTTTTATTATATCAGCGACGTGCCAGTAAAAGTCTCTTCAAAATCGAACCAGCAAATTTAGAGATTAGCTGGAACAAACAGACAGACAGACAAAAATTGTAAAAAATGCTATTTTGGTGTATTTACCTTAGATATATTCATATACATGTATTAAAAAGCTGTTATTTTAATATTACAAACAGACACTCCAAATTTATTTATGTGTAGGTTTTGATATAAAGTATAAAATGTTATAAATTTATATTTGAACATACGTTTCAAGGCGTCGGTGGTGTAATGGTCAGCATAGTTGCCTTCCAAGCAGTTGATCCGGGTTCGATTCCCGGCCGACGCACACTTTTTGCTGTCGTACATATTGACACCTAACATTTTTGTGTTATTATTACTTAAATAAGAATAATTATTTCCCTGAGTTGGTTTTTTATTGAATATTTATTAATTTTCTCTATTGATAGGGCACTCTAGTCTTTAACTTTTAAAATATCACTGAGAAGAATATGTTAAGCATATATTACAAATCTTTCGATCTACTCATATAAATCGCGGCGATGAGTTCCGCTAAACTAAACGTATTTCTAAAAAAGAAAGTAAAAGATGACGTAGTAAATTGATACCATGAGTTGTAATATGACAGCGTTAAACTAACCACGATGGTTGTGAGTTCGATTTCCACTTGAGGTAAGATTATATTTAAGTAACTTTTATTGATTGTTTCGCCACTTAAGACACAATATCTCAAAATCGGTTGAAAGTGGAGAACGTAGTGTCTTGACACTGCGTTGCTTTGTTTGCTTTGCTTGCTTTGCGTACTCTGCTATATGAGAATAAGGTAAGAAAGCGACGTGATCTATCTTAAGATATGTATAGATAAGGAAATATATCAATATCATATTATGTGATATTGTTCTTCATAAAACAATTATTTAAATAAATCTATATATATAAATATACATGAAGCAAGACTTTGTATTCCTTTTTACGAAAATTACGCGGACGGAGGAGCATGAAACTTGGCACACTTATAGTTTATATAGAGAAGGAATGCAGACTGCTATTTTTTTTAAATAATGCATCAAAAGTATATTAAATAAATGAAATAAATGTTACACACACTACCATGGCTTAACATCCATGTTTATATAAAGTGACGTATACATACATTGTTAAAGACAACGCGTTATTAACGCGTCAACAGGGTCACTAGTATAAAGAATAAAGCGAAGAATTCACTGTATCGTATAGTAATAGACTGTAAACGGGAATGGAACTCGAGGAAACTTATATGTAAATTAATCCGCTCTATATATATACAATATCTCATGAAAATGCAGAAAGGAGTGTCATGACACTATGTTCTTTCAGCGTACATGCAATAGATACAACCTATATGAAGCTTCAATATAATTTGTTAGAAGAAATGTAATCATAAAAGATTAATACTTTGGTAGAGGCGTCGGTGGTGTAATGGTCAGCATAGTTGCCTTCCAAGCAGTTGATCCGGGTTCGATTCCCGGCCGACGCACACTTTTTATTTACGTCAGCATTTAATAATTTGTTTTTCTTAAGTATATTATTTTAGTTTTAAATATACTTTCTTAGATAATTATATCTAAATCTAAATAAAAAGTATTAACTTTTTTAGCCAAGTAGAAGATATTAAATTTGTACATACATACATAGCTTCACAGGATTCCCCACTTTCCACTGAAGGCATGAGGCATAGCGTGCTGAGTGGCGGAACTAAACTCCGCGCTTTGCCTTGTTACCAAACCCAGATAAAGAAAATTTCCATTTCCTGGAGTGGGAATCGAACCCACAACTATTCGCGTTTACAGTCTCACGCTTGTGCCTCTGCACCACGGCAGGCGTTAAATATGTATATTTTTCTATTTTTCTAAAAGTGACTGACTGATATTTAATATTGTAGAAGTAGCTTCTACTAGACTAAAAACAGTGTTCGTATAATAGTGTATTTAATAAAAAAATATAATAATTAATACTAAAATAATATACTTGAGAATAATATAATTAAGACACTAAGCAAAAAGTGTGCGTCGGCCGGGAATCGAACCCGGATCAACTGCTTGGAAGGCAACTATGCTGACCATTACACCACCGACGCCTTGAAACATTGATTTAAATGTATATATAATAATTTATCATTTTTACTACAATTAAAGTGTAAAAAAGTGCTTATATATTGAGTTTCTTTTTCAGCTTCACGTTTTATCCTGCATAGCAAGGTAGCTGTGGCGAGGCGGCCATATAAAACGGTTCCCACCGGCTTACCTTCTTTAAATGACTGGAATATGGAAAATGAATGGAAAAATTTGGGAGAGAGCGAAATTTTTTAAATACAAGTATGAGACCTAAAAAAAAGGTTGTCAGGAAAATGTGGAGCTGAAATTGTAAAATTGTAATTGAGTGATTAAGAAAGGAGTGAGAAAAAATGTTGGGTATAAATTACAAAAAAAACAAGCTCTATCTAAAACCACTTAAAAAAAGGTCATCACCAAAATTCGATAGTTAAATTACTAAATAAAGTTACATCCTCTACCGGCTTCTCTAAATATATGTATCGACTTCCCTAAATATTGTCGTATATTTATAAGAGTATACCGGTTTCTCTAAATTTAAATCGCGGCGTTGATCTCCGTCACTCAGCACGCAATGCCTCAATTCGGCGAAAAATGGGGACACTAGGTTTTCAGGTTCCGTCTGCCAACCTACTGCTATATGCAGGATACATCGTGAAGGCAAAAAAAAATTAGTGCAGTAGAACCTCGATTATCCGGGGTTCGATTAACCGGGGATTCAAGGGGGCAATTGTTTTATTATTAGTTTTTTTACGCAATGTATTTAAGTTAATAGAATAGAACAGAACAGAACAGAACAGAAAAGAACAGAACAAAACAGAACAGAACAGAACAGAACAGAACAGAATAGAACAGAATAGAATAGAATAGACTTTATTGCACACACGAGAAAATAAAACAAAAATAAAGAGGAAATAACAATATAAATGCCTGTATGCAAAGGCGGTCTTATTACTACAAGCAATCTCTTACAGACAACCTTAGAACATAGGAAAAATGCAATAAGGAAAAGGGGAATAACGTTAGTGCAAGAAAAGAAGAAATAAAACTCAGTATAAGTAATTAAAAAAAAAATAATAAGCTAATATAATTATAATATGCTAATTATATATAAATACGTATATAAAATTACATATATATTCATACATACAAATACACATACATGCATATATACAAATCTGCATATATATAAACATATACATACATATGCAACACAATACATAAACGTAAGGACACATATTAATCTTCTAAATTAAACAAATATTCTTTAAGACGACTTTTAAAAATATAAAACGATTTTGCATCGCGAACTTCAGTAGGACGTTCATTCCAAAGAATCGCATATCTCACAGTAAAGGAGTTGGAGTAGAATTGGGTATGACAGGAAGGTAATTTAAGGAGATTATCACTTCGCGATCAGATCATCAGTTCGAGGCGTAGAAAGGAATCGGAACCAAGGAAACACGATCGTTCCTTTAAATATGTGGGAGCGAAGGGATTATAAAGAATAGAATAGAGAAGGGTAAGCATGCGGAAGTTACGGCGATGTCGGATAGGAAGCCATTCGAGCTGACGACAATGTTCAGAATATTTATTTTATAATAAAATAATTATTTTTTATCACTTGCAATGTAATTGCTAATCATGTAAATAATTATTCCTAAAAATTATGAATATAAAAATTCTAAATATAATTGAATATTTTCATTTCCCGGAGTGTGAATCGAACACACAACCTGTCGCGTTAACAGTCGGTAGCAGTCCCACTGCACCACAATGGCCTTTCTTTTCTATTTATATGTGGAAAAAATATTAAAAAATAAATCAATCGTATATTTTTATTATAATGTATCTATTATATCCAAATTATGCATAGATCACTGCATCCGAGGTGATGTGAAAATAGAATAAGTCTATCCTTTTCTAACATATTGTGTAGACTATTGCTATCTCACTAGAATAGACGTCAATGGTTATCAATTTGTGTTATACCTACATGACATTTTGTGAAATAGAATTGCTTAGGCTTATATTATTTATTCTGAAATTGTTTTTTAACCGAAATCAAAAAAGGAGGTAGGTCTCAATTCGAGTCTATTTTTTATGTATGTTACCGCTTAACTTTTTAGTGGATGGAACCATTATGATGATTCTTGTTTCATTATTTTTTTTTTATTATTTTAGCTTCACGCTGCATCCCGCATATAGCAGGGTAGGCAGAGGGAACCTGAGAACCTAGTGTTAAGACACTCCGTTCCACACTTGCCGCCGAATTGAAGCATTACGTGCTGAGGGACGCGCTTTGCCTTGTTACCAAACTCAGGAAATGAAAATACTACATTTCTTGGAGTGGAATCGAACCCACAGTCGCACGCTTGCGCTCCGCGCCACGACAGGCGTTAATTTAATAGCTAGTACGTCTGATACAGTCCTATTTAAATTTTGTTTTCGAGTTTTTTGTAATAATGTTACATTTTAATACATTTTATTTTAAGTCGGTTTCTTTTTTTGTAAAAATATAAATTATTTTATAGAGAAAATGTGTTTCTTTTTAATATAAGTGGTAGTGGATTCCTTCGCTCTGGTAAGACTAAGCGCGGCGTTGTGTTCCGCGATTCAATACGCAATGTCATGTAGACTTCCGTTTTTTACTCTAAGAATAGACTGTTAAAACGATGGGTTTTGAATTCTTTTCCCACCTGAAGTATGGATTATATTTAACATACGAGGTGTGTTCAAAAAGTAAGGTGACTGTGAAATTTGGCGGGCAACGTACTTTCGATTATCGATTTTTTTATTTTGTTATGTTGGTACACTCTTCCCGAACATCTGTACCAAGTTTCAAGTGTATAGCATTTTTTGTTTGGTTGGGAGAGGCGTAAAGGTTATAAGTG
>JAKGSA010000600.1:393922-408229 GCA_033558755.1 Philaethria dido
TAGCGCGGCGTTGAGTTCTGCCACTCAGAACGCAATGCCTCAATTTCTATGCATTTTTACTTCCTGATTGTGTGGTCTGCTTTCTTTCCACAAAAATTTTGTGAAAAAAATCTCGTGAACTGCATCATAATAGCATAAGTAAATAGCAAAGTAACTCAATAGTTGAATGCTATTAAAAAAAATTAGGCGCTTAAAAAAATTCTTACTATAGTCACTCTAAATCATTTTAAACAAATTAGTGAAACTTGCATGAAATACATGTACTTATGTTAAATTTTTATATTAATAACTTAGCGCCTCCATTGTTACCACTTTTGTATGAAAAAGTAATATAAAAATTTTAGTTGCTTATTTTAGTGCAATTGTACGTGCTCATCATCCATGACGTTTGTGGACAGGTCGTTGATTCATAAAGGCATGTTATTTACACTTCCGGTACAATTTTTACCTGTTAGACATTTATCTAGTTTAACTAGTATGATAACTATGAAATAATGTTACGTGGCAGGATTTGAATTCGCACCTCTCAGTTGTTTCTCTAGTACGCGAGTCAAGCTATTTATATCCTTCCCTACAGTAAAGCTTGCACTTATGTTTTTTTTTTTATTTTTTCTTCATAGCTGTGCAGTCAGAAAGAACTTAGCGTCAAGACACTCCCTTAGTGCCGGAACTCAATGCCTTCTACGTACCTTAGTACGTAATGATATTTCCTTACTAGATTTTAATGTTTGTTTTTTATATTTTTTTTTTTTTATTTGTTTTGAACCTCTGTATTTTTGCTTGTAATATTTTCACTATATTTGTTTATTTTGGGGCAAAAATGTAAGCTCTCAATAAGTGGGCGTTGACGCAGCGCTGCAGTTTCCAACTTTAGCAGTTGTCAACGTATTTTTTTTTGTTACGGTACAATGAGCCCTATTTGTTCCTAATAAACTTTATTTTAACTAATTATGGTTTATCAGAGTGGACTAATATTATATTACCAAATTGTAATTTAAATATGATAGACGTTGTCTACTGCACCATTATGGGCTCTATATTTACCATTTTTTATGGCCTTCATATCAATAAAAAAATATATTAAGAAAATTATAAATTTACTAACTTTAAAATACGAGCCTATTTTACACAATTAATTAATCTGTATCAGTGTTTTTTATTTGTCAATTTTAATAGATTAATTTTTTTTTTTAACTTCACGCTGTAACCCGCATATAGCAGGCAGGTAGGCAGAGGGACCAGAGAATCTAGTGTTAAGACACTCCATTCTCTTTCAACAATTCCGTTCCCCACTTTCCGCCGAATTGAGGCATTGCGTGTTGAGTGGCGGAACTCAACGCCGCGCTTTGCCTTGTTACCAAACCCAAGAAATGAAAATAATAAATTTTTCATTTCCTGGAGTGGGAATTGAACCCACAACCTGTTGCGTTTACAGTAGCACGCTTGTGCCTCTGCGCCTCAACAGGCGTCACAGATTAAAAATGAATAAATTAAAAATATATTCGTTTAAACAATAGCTAATTTGATATAAACTATGGGAATAAAAATAAAAATATAAAGTTAGTCTAGTTTTTTTATTGAAACATTTAAAATCACCACAGCTTAAGTACACGTCACATTAATTTAACAGGATCTTTTATCGCCCATCAACATTATATGGCAAAAATTTGTAAAACAATACATAAATACTTATATTATTTACACTTATAACTAATTATTATATACAACATCGAAATAACATTCATATAAAATATTTTATGCGTCTCACAAGGCACCGTTTTAGCACCATTTTTCTTTTTCATATATATTTTTTGGAAGATTTAATTTTTTAAACAATACTATTCAATTTTACGTATAAACATCGAAAAAGTCAAAAGTAAATTTTAGTACAAAAGATTCTACAATATATTCTACTTATCAAATATTAATCTAAATATACTTCATTCAATCAAATACTGTCAACACAATAGCAATCACATAATATTTTTGTGTTAAAATAATTTCATTTAAAATTTAATATAAGCGTTAGAAAGAGATATAGATCATCTAAACACAAAAATTATATCTATATATTAATTCTATATATTATTTACAGGATATTATGTATATATAGGTTTGTGACTTCAAGGGATCTACTACAGATCGTAAATAATTTCATTTGTTATTTGTACAATACACGTAAATCTCATTTTATATTTGGTTTATATAATTGCAATTTATTGAAATTTGTTGTTTTTTTTTAATAAAATACAATACTTATTATATTTTTTAGAATTTTTATATATTTTATTATCTATACTAAATTCTAAAAATGTGATGAAGGAACTACTCACACCTACACATTTGTAAAGGCACTGTCGGCAAACATTAAAATATAAACAATAATACTGGATATAGGCTGCTTCGAACACAGAATTCTCAAAGTACGTATCTGTGTCCATATGACACCTAACTATTATCTAGAAGGAAATTCAGTCTGTTTGTAAATTCGGCACTTAAATTTAATACTATCGATTAATACATAATGATTCAACATACTTAGGGTCCATCTCATCTATCTCCCGCCCTTTAGCTCTTGTGTAAGTACGAAGAGAACGACAAATAGAAGGCACAGGAGGGATATGCACGCATACAGCCAAAAGAGACCATATAAACCTATGTGGATCTCTTGAAAATCAGCAGCTGTTTTAACATTAACAAAGCCACAGAGGTGGCTGAAACTGGTGGCTAAAGCGCTGCCTGTACTTCTATATTCGAGAGGAAATAATTCACCAATCTCAGTAAAGAGGCAGAAATAGGACTAATGCCAAGAGAAAACGCTATTGTGAACGTTAGGACACATAGCAAAGGTATCCAATCATATGAGCCGACCTGATTCATGTGTGATTAGATGGTATCATATATGAGATGTCAGTTGAGTTTCTAAAAATATTATCGTAATAGGGCATATGAACCGAAGCTTTCAGCCAAAGCTATTGACATCATGACACCGCTAGTCAAGAGCAACGGTAATCTGCCGACGTTGTCTATTAGCATTCCCGACAGGCACGACGCTAACAGCTGCACTACGCTAGTCGCTATCGCCCCTCCATGTGGATTCATCATTCGAAGCGTCTTCTTAAACATTGGCACAGCATAGAAATTAAACACATGGGCTCCAGTGAACCTTTGGAAGAACATCAACCCACAAGTAATCAAGACCGGTCTCGTCAATCGTTTAGATAACAATACTTTAAATTTTCCAGCTTGACCGCTATGATACTGTTTGCTCGCTAAAATATTCGTTCTGATCGTAGCTAATTCTTGTCGGATATCAGCGTTTGGACCTCGCAGCCATTGCAGAGAATCAGCCGCTTCTTCCTCTTTTCCTCGGAGAAGTAGAGAAGACGGCGTTTCCGGGATGAACAGGAGAGCCAAGAACAGGAGAACTGGTGCAGCAGCAACCACTAAAGCCAATTGGTCCCAATTTAGATATGCTCCCAAAGAAAATGATATTAGAATACCAATTTGGCTCAATATCTTCAGAACTGAACTGAGACATCCTCGTATTTCTGGCACTGCTATCTCAGTGACATATACCTGCAACAAAGAAAATAATTTATTAATTACATACTAGATTAGAGATTTTAACGTTACATCATAGGTTTACCATAAACAGTTTTCGTGTCTAGTTTGTTCTTTCTATTTACGAGTATAAACATATTTACAATTTACAAATATAAGTATGTTATTACAATTTGGTAGTAGCTTGTATCCATAATGTCAGGTCTACT
Source organism: Philaethria dido (assembly GCA_033558755.1). Classification (NCBI taxonomy): domain Eukaryota; kingdom Metazoa; phylum Arthropoda; class Insecta; order Lepidoptera; family Nymphalidae; genus Philaethria; species Philaethria dido. Next base: position 397,696 of record JAKGSA010000600.1, read on the forward strand.
TTTGGATTTTATAGATATACGACTTTTGTGAGAAAGTAATACTTATATTGTAACATTAATTTTTATTGTATAAGAATAAAAGTAATATTTTTAGATAACGCATGTCGTGGCGCAGAGGCACAACCGTGTGACTGTAAACGCGACGGTTGTGGGTTCGATTTCCACTCCAGGAAATGGAATTTTTCATTTCCTGGGCTTGGTAACAAGGCAAAGCGCGGCGTTGAGATCCACCACTCAGCAAGCAATGCCTCAATTCGGCGGAAAGTGGGGAACGGAGTGTCATAACACTAGGTTCTGTCTGCCTACCCTGCTATATGCGGGATACAGCGTGAAGCTAAGTATGTATGTTATTTTTAGATCCCCTATAAGACCCATATAAAACTACCACATCATACATCAATAATCATTAGATTTATCTCCAAAAAGTGAATATATCATCACATAACAATTGTGATGCCACCATAAAAATTGCTATGTATTGTCTCAATGACCAACATAGCATTGTTCAAATGCATAATACATTATTATGATAATACAGCGGCTAACATAAATATTGAATGTAAATGTGACGTTAGATGAGGTCGCTTAAAATAAATTTGTTATATTATTACTAGTAATAAAAAAAGTATTTCCATGCTTTATCCCACACAGCATGGTAGTCCGAGAGAACCTAGTGTCAAGACACTCCGTTCGCCGTTTCCGTTCCGTTAAAATGTGTAATAGATTATTTACTTTTTTTACGCGACAGGATCGATTTTTTTGCTTTATTACCAAACCCAGGATAATGTAAATACTAAACTTTTACATTTCCTGGAGTGGAAATCGAATCTACAACCTATCGCGTTTACAGTCGCACACTTGTGCCTCTACGCATATCTAATAAAGTCTTAATAAAGTCTTCTAGTAAAAGTGAAATTGTCAGAGGCAGTAAAGTTTTATTTCTAATAGTGTTCAATCATGTTTTTACAATGCATTTGTTAACGTTTAAATTGAAGTCAACTTACTGCATAGTTAGAATGTATCTAGTTATATTTATGTTCTTTTAGGTACGTATGTATATGAGTATGATAAACATATGGTAGTGTGTAATATATATTTTTTTAGCTTCACACTGTATCCCGCATATAGCAGGATAGGCAGAGGGAACCTGAGAACCTAGTGTTAAGACACTCCGCTCTCTTTTAACATTTCTGTTCCCCACTTTCGCCGAATTGAGGCATTGCGTGCTGAGTGGCGGAACTCAACGCCACGCTTTGCCTTGTTAATATATTGCGTGTAATTTATTTTATTAATTTAAATCGTTGTTATAATTTATATTATTATAAAGAAATATTGGCTATATGCACTGTCCTCGATATAAACTTTACCTATGCCAAATTAATTGGTTTCATGAAGTGGGGTCCACATAGTTCTTCGCGTTTTAATGTTATGATAATGTATGTTTTTATTAAATTAATTTTACACTGAACCCGAAATAGTAGACAGAGAACGGAGTATCTTGACACTGAGTTCATTCTGTCCTTGCTATGATAAAGCGTGAAACTGAGAGAGAGAGAATACTCGACCACTTTGTGCACAAACCGGTTATCTTCTTTTTTTTTTAAATTCACGCTATATCCGGCAGCAGGGTAGGCAGAGAAAACCAGAGAACCTAGTGTTAAGACACTCCGTTCCCCACTTTCCGCCGCATTGAAGCATTGCGTGTTGAGTGGCGGAACCAAAACCAGGAAATGAAAATACTAAGCTTTCACATTTCCTGGAGTAGGAATCGAACCCACAACCTGTGACATATACTGACGCACGCTTGTGCCTCTGCGCCACGACAGGCGTCAATCTTAAGTTGGTTATCCTAATGTCTAATAAATGTAATCTTACAAAATATATATGCGAGTTGACTTATTCACTTACTCACGGCTGATACGGTTATATAAACTAAATATTTAAATATTTTAAGCAAGCTTCTTTTACAACATAACTTCCTCTAAACAGAAATCCATTTTCATTCGTCTGTCTGTCATACAATCTCATTGTAAGTACTAAACAATCTACGAACAAACTAACACACTACCATAGTCTTCGAAATAGAATATGCATGAGTGAAAGTGTACTGACTTTACTTGTCAAAACAAACGTTTTGAACTACTTGTCCATATGTGAATAGAATAATAGTTGATTTAAATATCCTAGTAACATTTCAGAGGGGCCGTCGTGGCACAGTGAGACAGCAATACTGTAAATGCGATTAGTTGTGGGTTCGATTCCCATTCTAGGAAATGAATATTTAAAACTATTTTCATTTCTTCGGTCTGGGTAAAACAAACCGCGGCGTTGTGTTCCGCTACTTAACTTTTTTTTTGTTTTTTTTTTTTAGCTTCACGCTGTATCCCGCATAGCAGGGTAGGCAGAGGGAACCAGAGAACCTAGTGTTAAGACAAGCCGTTCCTCACTTTACTTAACTTGCAATGTTTTAAATTCGGGTGGAAGTCGACGGAGTTCTTTCTTCTCTCTAACTACCTTATTATTTGGGATAAAGCTTCTTGCTTTCTTATATTATAAATACAAAAGTGTGTGAGTATGGATGTTTGTTACACTTTCACACAAAAACTACTGAACGGATCTAGATGAAACTTTACAGTAATATAGCTCATACATCAAAATAACACATAGGCTTACAATTTATAAATATTTTATGTAATGGGATCATAATACAATGATAAGTAGTAACTATTATATTATACCTAGAATATCGGAATGAAACCTGGTTGGTGTGGATTCAAATTTCGCGATGAAATCTTCCTGCTTCTATCCTGCTTTTTCCACATACCAAGGTATGACTATATTACTGAGAACATAATTACGTTACTCCATGACTGACAGACAATGTACCAAATGAAAACCAAATGTAAACTACTGGACGTAGAACGCTGAAATTTGGCATGTAGATTCCTTGAGGATTCTAGGGGAGCTATGTAGCAGGATACACTTTGTATTAGTATATTTTAGACCACATCAAAAAAGAAGAAAATTGATACGTAAACGTTGCCTTTGCTTCTTAAACGATTGCTATTTATATCACAAGATTGGCCTCTTTCGAGGGCGTATTTCGTACTCATATATATTTATTTTGAACAACAATAAATCAGTGTAAGCTTAAGCACAATTAATTATTTTTTCAAAGAAAACTGAACGTTTCATTTTATTTGAAATATTTAATAAACAATCGTTGTTTAAATTATGCTGGGCTAGTTTTGATAACATTTATTTTAATTTGATAGAATAAATAAAATTAATTTTTGGTTTATATATTATCTCAGCAGAATTGAGCACTTTTCACGCCGGTGGAATTTTCCTATAAGACTGTATAGAATACAAGTATGAGACCTAAAACAAAGTGAAAAATCTATAGTGCAATTGCTAAATACCTTCACATCCTAAACATTACTTCCCTATACGAGTATATATATCAGGGAGTAAACTAACATTTCTATCATATTTGTCAAGTTTATTCTGTACATATGTATCTGGCTATATATAGCTATACCATTAAACTTAATTTTTACCTACTTTGAACGATCAGATGAATTCAAAACTTTGAACAATTATCAAGGACCGATGACAATATAAGTTACGGTTTAAAACAAACAAAAAAATGTTTAAAAAGCTAAAAACCACGCTTTTATAGCTAAAACTAAAAACTAAAAGCATTTTGGTATGAGAATAAAATTATTTAAATTAATTTTATTGTTCTAAAAGTGTGGTAAGAATTTTTAAACTAATTCTGCTTTCCGGACTAAAATTAATAAAAAATCATTACAATTGATATCAGACACCTCACGCTTGTTGATTCACTTACAAATTATAATATCGCCCAGTTAGACACCTAAATATGTATTTTGAGTTATTGTTATTTTTTTTAATACCCAGTACTTACTACTAATACCGTATTTACCGTATATATTCCTATTGAATTATTTATTAAAGTACATATGAGAAATATAAATTTCACATACTTTTTCTATAAAATGTTCATAGAAATCAACGGATATATCTTAGATACTAGTACAGTTCATATCTTTATCGTATCGTCATTGTATTGAGAAATACGTCAAAAAACCATGTAGTGTATGTGATCGATAGACTACTAACCTTTTTTTTTTTAAACTGGTAGCCCCATTGAAGTGACGTGACGCAGACGCACAAGCGTGCGACTGTAAACGCGACAGGTTGTTCGATTCCCACTCCAGAGAATGAAAATATTAAATATTTATTATGAATAATATTTCGTATTTTCATTTCCTCGGTAACAAGGCGAAATGCGGCGTTGAGTTCCGGCACTCAGCACGGAGTGCCTCAACAGTGGGAAGTGGGGAACGGAAATCTTAATAGAACGGAGTGTCTTAGCCTTAAGTTCTCAGGTTCCCTCTGCCTACTGTGATATGTGGGGGATGCAACGTGAAGCTATTAATAAAAAAGTAGACTCATTGATGTGTAAAATATACGTTTCCTTGGCAACGCCTATGTCACTTTATTCAAACGTGTATGCCAAGCGTGTGATAAACGTGTGAATAATATTTATTTTGTTGTTGTTTGTTGTATTCCTAGTACATTATTATATTATGTACTGGTTTTCTGCACTTATTCTCCATGTATACAATATGTGTGCCAATTTTCATGCTCCTCAGTCCGTTTTTTCCATTCCATAGTTTTCAAAAAAAAAAAGGAGTTATTCCTTCAAGCAGTAGGTAACATAATAGACCTTTATAATTTAAAACAGATTGTCGTATGTTTTGATGTACTTGCCGTCTTGGCAAGTACATCAGCATAACAGTAAAATTATTTTAAGCTTTTTTAAACTAATTTACAAATAAGTGGAAAAAAGAGAGTCTTGACACTAGGTTCCCTCTGACTACCCTCTTCTACGTAATAAAGCATGAGGGTTCTAATATATTATTCTAAACTTTATTTCCCTGAATACAGCAAAATCAAAGTTTTCCATACATTGTTACCCTTAAAAGGTAAACTATATATATTGTTAAATGTTTTATCTGTCTGTCCCACATTACTATGTGAAACGGGACAAAAAGTTTTCGCGATACGGTTACGGTATAAGCTCGATTGTTATTATCAACTTTGTTTTTGCTTTGACTTTGTTTGCAATAAAATAATTTTGTTTTTTAGAAACTCCGTTTTTCGCCTTACACCTGAATTTAATAGAGATTGGCGGAATTTAACTCCGCACTGCGTCTTAATCGTGTGATGTCATTATTCATTTTGAAAACGTCTTCATTTATGTAAATATAAATTATAAATGTTGTACACAATAAGTATTGATAGAATCTTATGAAGATTAAATCGCACTTATTGGGGTTTTCGCCTATATAAGCTTATAGAATACAATTTATTAGATATATTGTTCCAATTTGTTAGAAAAAATAATATTCGCTAACTAGTCAAACATTTGATGATTGACAGATATTAGTTAAGTTATTAAGGCAGTCGCCTTATAATCTGGTTGCATTACGAATAACAAAATAATTTAAAAATATCAATTCCCCGTGTTCAGATCGAACTTATAACTACCTCGTTTCAATGAGCTAATCGTAACACAGTAAAACAGCCACTGCGCTACGATAAGCTTATAAAATATAATTAAGATTTTACCAAAAAATGAATCCAACTTAAATAAAATACACTTTAAATAAAACACTATTACGGATAACTCATAAACATGTCATCAAATGTTGACTACATTTATTTCAGTTTCAGTAAGAACTTATGGGGTGACACCCTTACATATAGTCAACAACTTTTGTTTTTGATTTTCATTGACAATTGACAATTTTTTTCTTTTTTTTTGAAGTCGGTTAATTAGTAGCAAACGAATAACTTCAACATAAAACAGTTAAGTAATAAAAAGCTACTTATTAAAACAGTACAGTATATGAATTAAATTAATAAAGCGAAAACACCTGTGACCCAAATATGTCAATCTAAGAACAATTCGCTTTTAATATACAAACATACGTACAAAATTATATAATAACAATCAATCGAGTTACATATTACGTACATACATAGAAATATATGTAAATACGTACTTATATGGTAGTGTTAAAACACTGTATTCTCTAAATTCCACCAGAATTCCATACATTATGTGTAAAGTAGCGAAACTTAATGACGCGCATAAAGATAAGACAAATTATCTTTTTTAGTTTCACACTGTATGCCGCACATAGAAGGGTAGGCAGAACAAGAGATCGTAGTGTTTAGGCACTCCGCTCTCTTCCGGTCCCCACTTTCCGCCGGCACTTTGAAGCATTGCGTGCTGAGTGGCGAAACTCAACGCCGTGCTTTATCTTGTTATGAGAGCAAGCGAACGAGAGAGAAAACTATAAAACTAAATATTAATTATTGTCGCTTTTACAGTTGCACGCTTGTGCTTCTGCTTCACTACTGGCTTCTTTTTTTCTTATATCTATATTATTATATATATTTATAATAAAATATATATTACCTGAGTAATCATGGTAATACAGCAAACGAGCATGCCGCCACAGAACGAAGTGATTGATATCATGTTCACACTGTTAGAGAGCGCCGTCGCCAGCCACGCCACTGTGTATGGTAAGGCAGTTATCAGCAGTACTGTGCGACGTCCGAACCTCATCGCCATACCACCGAGGATACCGCCTATTAGGGCACCTAGAAAAAAAAAAGAAATTATAAGAAAAATATATAATAACATGATGATTAACACTTTAAAATATCAAACATAAATTAGAAAAATTAAATAAAAAAATATGCTGATTTATTCTATTTTTTACTATTATACTGTATGTTATATAGCTAAGGAGATCATCATATCGTAGTGGTACAATGTCTGACTGTAAACGCAATGGTTGTGAGTTCGATTCCCACCCAGGAGAATTATTATATATTACTCACTTATTTACTCGCTCTGGCACGACAAAGTAAGGCATTGAGTGCCGTCTCAATAAGCAATATCTCGAATTCTAAAGGAAAGTGGAGATCAGATTGTCTTTACTCTAAGTTCTCTCTATCTACACTGCCATTCGGAAAATGCGTGAAGCTGTACATATCAGAACTAGTATAAACGTTATATTTTCAATTTTTATAAAAATACGTGAAGCAAAATCTTTGGATCTCTTTTTATGAAAATTACGCGGACAGAGACAGACTATATACAGATACATGCTCCTCTGTCCGCGTGACGCACACTTATAGTTTATATAGAGAAGAAGTGCATAAAATAACTGCAACACATACAACCATGGTTTGACATCCATGTTTATATAAAATGACATATACGTCACCACGCAATGCGTTATTAACGCATTAAAGGGACACTAGTATAAATAAATCTACAATTGATTTAAATCCAGGAAATGTAGAAGTTATTTCCAAACATAGCGAATGCGTTAAAATAATATCAGGAAAGATAAATAAAACCTAGTGTTAAGACACTCCGTTCCACCTTGTTTCGATAAATTACGTGTGGACTGGCGGAATATAAAGCCACAGTTTGCTTTTCTTGAGTTTTCCAATTCAACAACCTACTCTTATTCTTCTCTCTTTTTCTATTATATTCTAATAATAATACTTACTATAAAATAAATATATACTTATATAAATAATTTTGACCCAAAATCTGAAAGCAAACTGAAGCTTCCTGAAACTAAACAAATGAGTTCGATTCAAAATAAGATGTTCTACGATTTGAATATGAAATACTATCAATGTTTCGGGGAATATTCATTTTTACGCCATAATAGCGTAGAGGGAAAGTTTGATTATATTCAATGGTCGTCAGTTCGATTCTTACTTAGATGAATATCTACATATCAGATATTTTTTTATATGTTATTGGTTTTTATCTTTTCCATAAATCAAAAGAGACGGCGAGAGTGTCGTAATGGGACAGCGTTTGATTGTTAAAGCGACTAGTTGTGGGTTCGAGTCTTGGGGTTAGATATTTTTTTTTTAGCTTCACGCTGTATCCGCATATAGCAGGGTAGGCACAGGGAACCTGAGAACCTTCCGTTCTCTTTCATTTCCGTTCTCCACTTCATAGATCATATTTAAATTGTTTATTTTTTTCCGCTCCATTTAAAACATAGTGCGGCGTTGAGTTCCGCCACTTAACAAAAAAAGGTCTTGAATTCGGATGGAAGTGAAGAAAGGGCGAGGCTAGGTTCTCTATGATTATTATACTGTACAACAAAAATCATAAAACTGTACCTTACTACACCAAAACTAGGCATATCAGACTAATAAAGTTTGGTAGAGAATAGGCGAGTTCAGTGTTTTTGTCATTTACATACATTTTTTTCTGATTTATATAGACAAAATTACGTTAGGTTCCGCAACCAACACACAGTATCTCTAACAATAGACGGAGAGTAGAGAACGGAAAGGTATATCACTAAGTTCCTCTTTATTTCGTATTATATAGGAAATGCTTAAACATAAAAAGAAACAATAAAATCGATACACAACAGATTCTATCATTCGCTCAATATTCGAAAACAAATACAGACTGTTTACTTTATTTTAACGCGCATATTGTAGAATACCGCCCTTATATTTATAGTGTACATAGACGAAAAATTTTCTTAGAAATGTAATGGATTAAAATTGTACTAATATATTAAAATTTTAATAAGAAAATAAACCCGACTTCAAATAAATTGCACTAAAAAGTGACATTATTACGAATATCTCCAAAACTACTGATCAGATCTTACCTAAATTTAAAAGGGATCACATTGCTAAGGTAATAATTACTTACTTACTAATTGTTACCCGCAGCTTCGCTCGCGTAACTATCCATACTACATACTATAGTTATAGTGCAGCTTGCAGTGCATTTCTGCCAAAAGATTTTGTTTAATAGAAAGTATCCTGTCTTTTTTAAAACCTTTAAGAATATGTGTATAAAGTTTTATGATAATCGATTGTGTACTTTTGGCATGAAAGCGTAACAAACAAACACACTTAGTACTACTACTAGACTTACTAGTTAGTCATATTTATAAATTTAAATATTACTAACTAATGTTCCCGTTGACGCGTTAACAACGCGTTGTCTATCAATGTGTATGTCACTTTATATAATGCATGCATGTTAAACCATAGTAGTGTGTGTAACATTTATTTCATTAATTTAATATATTTTATGCATTATTTTAAAAAGATATTATCATTCTGCAATCCTTCGCTATATAAACTATAACTGTGTCGAGTTTCATGCTCCTCCGTCCGCGTAATTTTCGTAAAAAGGGATCCAAAGCTTTTCCTTCACGTATTTATATATACATATATAATTTCTTTTCACTGTTCTAAGGACAAGGTGATGTACGAAATACTCATACGCATTCTGATACTGAACGAGGATAAAAATAATTCGAGCAGACTTGCTATTTCTGTAACTACCGACGTTAAGTTTTAAGCTTTTTGGACGCATTTTTTCAATCGTCTCACATGCGTCTAATTTTGTTTGCTTTCGTCATAATTAGACGTAAAAAATCATTTTTAAAATGTAAATACAATATAAACAAGTATATAGAAAGTAACGCAGATTTGTATAATAAATGATTTGATAATCATCTCCCCGAATGGGAATCGAACCTTCAAACTAACCAAGTTTACATTTATACTACACTGTACCACGATGGTTTCTTATATAATATTTTAGAATTATAATATACTAATATACATTAATAATACAATTAGAATCGTCGTGGCGCAGTGGACAGCGTCTAACTATAACCGCGAGTGACTATGGGGTCCCACTCGTAGTAACGATTATATTTAATATATTTTATTATTTCCTTACTCTATTAAGACAAAGCGCTGCGTTAAGTTCCGCCACTTCACACTCTCAAATTCAGGCGGAAATTGGACCACGAAGTATCTTGACACTAGGTTCTCTCTGTCTATTCTATTATGCCTGAAATGGCTTGAAAGTGAAAAAAAACATATATACATAATAGCTTCACGCTGCATCCCGCATATAGCCGGGTAGGCAGAGAGGACCTAGTGTTAAGACACTCCGTTCCCCACTTTCCGCCGAATTGAGGCATTGCTTGCTGAGTGGCAGAACTCAACGCCGCAATTTGCCTTGTTACCAAGCCCACAAAATGAAAAATTCAGTTACCTGGAGTGGGAATCGAACCCACAACCTGTCGCATTTACAGTTGTGCACGTTTGTGCCTATGCGCCATGATAGGCGTTAAAAAAATCTTTTATGTTTATAAACTCTTTGTACATTAAATATTCATTAAAAGATTTTAGGTAAATATTTTTAGCTTATTTTACAAGATAAATGGAGAACAGTTTTTATGTAAAGACCGCCGTTAAACAAAAGTCCCTTTTATGTGAATGAAATAAATTTTTCAATATTATTTTTATTATTTCGCTAACCTACACCTCCTTTTTGCTTGGATGAAGTGGAAATTAAAAATATAAATTCAAAGCTTTATAGACCTATTTTTGTTTTTAAAACATAAGT